>PVIJ01019340.1:0-23808 GCA_004024925.1 Scalopus aquaticus
CAGCCTCCAGCCTCAGCTACCCAAGCCCCACAGGCAGGCGTTCACTTTCAAGTCTCACAAACGTCATACTCACAAGACGTTCCAGGCCAAATGCCCATGCCCACACTGTCCATGTGGCTCTCCCACACCCTCCCCCGTGCGACCTCAGCTGCTGCTAAGTGACGCAGGCCACGCGCCAGGTGCTCAGGCCAAAAGTACGGACCAGCCTCCTCTTCTCATACCCAACCCCAATCATCATGAAATCAAGCTGCTTCTGCCTCCAGGACAGGGCCAGAATCTGATCTCTCCCCGGCTCTCCTGCCCAAGGCCCAGAGCCCTCACTGCTCCCCACTACCCCACAGTGAAAACAAGGCGCTGCGGTCTGCAGGCTCTGTGGCCCCTGCTGGCCCGGGTGTCCACAGCCGTCCAACGTGCTGGCATGTTCTAGCCTTGAGGCCTCCCTGGGAATTTCCGCCTGCTGGGAATACTCCAGATCTCTCCCTGGAAAACGCCTCTCCCCTTTAAAGTCTCGGCTCGGCTGGATCCCAAGCGCCTCGCACAGCACTAAATGAGACCGACACGCTTCCTCAAATAAGTAACTGAAGCACACGGCGACACGTTATATTCTCATTATTTAACCTGACACAGGTCCTTCCTCCAGGAAAACAGATTTTTCTTGGGCTCAACCCTGCATTAGAACTTTTTAAATTATTCCCTCAGCTAGCTTTGAAGTGGAATGACAACTCCACAGAGGAGGGCAGTGGAATTGGCTGAAAAGCAGGCCAGCTGGAAGCTGGAGGTTAGTGACTAGGTAGACCAGGTAGACCAGCAAGACAAAGTGAAGGGGAAGCTGCTCAAGTGCCTGTTGGGACCCTGAGAATACCCCCCACCTAGAATCAGAATAAAACGAAAACAAAACCAAAGTGAAATAACATTTCCCGCGTGACTGCTAAGAGACTGAGCTCAGCTCTTCATGTCCCCCCTTTCCTCTCCCCTGCAGAACCTGGACTTACCTGTCCTGGATGGATTCGCCCAAAGCACAACAATCACACCAGCTGCTGTGCAAGACGGAAACTGCTTCCAACCCCAGGACACTGCTGCGGGAGGTGGCGCTGTCACAGCCGCTGAGCCCGAGGCCACGCCAGAACACCTCCCAGTCTCAGGCCTCCCCAGCACCACCACTTGTGTGTAGTCACTGCAGTCACTCATGACCAGGGCCTAGCTCCAGGGCACACCCACCACTACAAACTCCCTGGAGTTAGTCGAGTCCCCTATACCACAGGGCCTTTTGCAGCATGCAAGCAGCATGCAGAAACTTCTGCACAATTCGGGCCTCCCTGGTGGCGCAACGTGTTAAGTCTCAGCACTATGAAGCCATCCGCAGCCACTGCAGCATGAGTTCGATCCCCACCAGGGAGCTTCCCAGACCTCGCCTGCCTCACCCACTGCTCCTTTCAGCAGCATATTTCAGTCAATCTGCCTGTTCTGCTCCCCACTCTGTCTCTGGTGAATCCTTTCACCACCACACCTCTGGCCTACACCCCAGCTCTTGTATGCATAAATTAATAAATCTTTAAAAAAATTTGCATATCACAGGGGAGGGGAGGCTCTCAAAAATGACCCTGCTGCCGATTTCTTGGTCAGCTTTTGCCTGGGACAACTGCTTTTCCACTTGCAGGCCAGGCAGGGGTGATGGAGTCAGCCAGGACCTAGATTGAGGCCAGACAAGAATCTGACATCGGCCACAGACTCCAACAGCAGGTGATGCCACAGAGCGGAAGAAGAAAGGAGCTGGGATCGCCAGCCTAACCCAAGGTTAAGACGGTCTGGACAGCCACAGGGTCCATGGGTGCCGGCGCTGAGTCCCTGGGTGGCTCGTCATCTTTCTGGGCTGGCTTGACGTCGAGTGCCAGGGCATATGTTGGGTTACCAGGGCAAGGTCAGTTCAAGGGCGTGTGTGTGAATAATCTGTACCGGACCACGCAGATGATTCAAATTAAATACAGGAGCCGGTTTCTCAACCGCTGCAGCTCAAATGCGAGTAGCTCCGTCCCAGCACACACCCCCGCTGTCAGTGCCAGTTCTGTCTTAACATCGCAGCAATAGAGAACAGAGGAGGGCATGCAGCGCCCCCTGAGCAGCCACGCGCCGGGAGTCCCGGCCTGGGTGAAGCCTCCTTCCCCTGCAGGAACTACAGCGGGCGAGCCCGTCCGGCCGTCTGCTCAGCCCGCGCCCCACCCACCCTTGGCAGCTACTTGGCCCCTCCTGAGCAAGGAGGAGGAGCCAGGGAGGCCAGTGGGAGAAGCTGGAAACAACCTCAGGAACGGGCACCGCACTTAGCCTCAGCTGCCACCAAACACAGCCCGCCCGCTCCTGTCCGCACCTGCTCCCCCCAGGGCTCCGGAGGCCTCGTGGCAGTGGACAGCAAACCCCTGGGTGGCCACGGTGCCAGGCACACCCAAGCTTGGTCCATGGGCGATGTTCCGGGGCACACAGCTTCAGCACTGAGGCTGAGTGTGCCCCGCACCAGGTGGCAGGGCTCTCCAATGTCTGCCGCGTCACCAATGGCTCGAGGGGCACAGAATCGGGCGCAGGGCCGGAGGGGGACTCAGGGCAGCCGGCACCACTGCGCAGCAGCAGGCGAAGCGGGAGCAGGCTGGCAGAGCGTGCAGACCCCTCCGGGAGTGTTGGTCAGGCTTCTCCTTCAGGTGGGAGGCTGGGAAGTGATGGGTGGACTTCAGCGGACACCGGCCAGGTCGGAAGAACCATGCGGGGGTGCAGCCTGCATGAGGCAGGCAGTGAGATCCAGCAGACCACAGGACCCCCACACTGGCACACAAGCATCTCCTCTGCCATCTGTTTCTTCAGACGCTCTCCCCGCCCCCACCGGGAAGAGCGCCCCTCCTCCTGCAAATGCCTCTGTGACCCGCCTGCCTGGGCGTGCCAGCATAACCTCAGCTCTGCAACAGCCAGTGCCCTCTCCCCCTCCTCCTGTAAACGCCTCTGTGACCCGCCCGGGCGTGCCAGCATAACCTCAGCTCTGCAACAGCCCTGCAACCCTCTCTGTACCCAGGGACATCAAGTTCAAAGCTACCTCTGCTCCTTGTCTGTAACTCCCTGCTGCCTGCTCTAAGCTGCCCTCTCCTTCAAGGTCCAGTCGAAGAACCTGCCACAGTGAGACACCAGGGGTGCCTCCACCACAGGGCTCTGCCTGGTCTCCGAGTTCACATGACACCGGCAGCCCAAGTCACACCCTCTCGCACCTGAAAGCACCAGTCGACACCACCCTTTAGTGCCACCCACCCTTTACTCCCCAACAAAATCCTCTCAACCTCAGAGTGGGAAACTTCACTTTGGGGCTCCCCCCCGCACCTGGCACAGGTGTGACCACGAGGCAGACACCCAGAACAGACTCACTGCGGTGTCCACAGGTTGGAAATCAGCATCTCGAGGAACAAAACCAAATGAACTCCCCTCGACGTCTTCTGGCTCTCGTTCTTAATTATTAACAATTACTACTCATTTAATTAACAACTAGATGTAAGAAAAAGGTGAGCAGCAGAGCTCTCTAGCTATTTGCAAGCCACCAAAGGATAAAAATTATTTCAGCAACAAGTTTCAGAGACAAAGCAGCTACAGGAAAAAGGGAGGGAGGGCAGGGAAGGCGTGATTCAAAGGGACCTTTACAGAGCATTCAGAGGCTGCCGAGGGGACGCAGATGCAAAGCCAGGCCTGCCAGCCCCATGCAAGGGAAGGAGCACAGGGAAGGCGGCCCCCAAGTCCAGGGCAATGAGAAGGGCCCCCCCGGACAGCCCTCTGAGCTCAAGATGCAGCCAAACCAGAAGGCTGCAGGACAGGGAAATTCACAGGGTACAGAAGGAGCCACCGAGAGCCCAGTTCTAGACTCTCAGACCCAGCCTGATCACGCCTGAGCCCGCCCCCCCCTTCTCTAGAACCTCCCTCTCGTGCAGAGCCCCACCCACTGAGTATTTTTAGCAATGTGAGGTGCCTGGAATGTCACACGCTCCTTCACACACACACCTCTAAGCTGCACAAAAGAGAACGATGTTGGCAAGTGACGCTTACTTTATACGTGATCTAAAGACTCAGCTAAAGCTATTGGCTTATTCACCCACTCAGCAGTACGGAGTGACGGCAGACTGCCGGGAGCAGGATGGAGAGAGCAAGGGCCTGCTCTTCCTGAAGCCCACGCCCCAGAGATCATAACTGGGAGCTGGGGAGCCTGGGCCTGGGCCCTGGGTGATTCTGCACCGCCACACGCAGCCTCTTCCGTCTAGACTCCCAAAGGAAGCCGCAGATGCTTCCCCCTCTTAGACCTGTCGTAACAGTAACACAGTAATGAAACGCCTCTCAACAATGCTCGTTGAAAAGCCTATTTAAACTACCACAGGGAATATGAGATGGTGGAAAACAGACTTTTCTTACCTATTATTTAAGCTACAACAGCACACAGGGAAGGCTTCCCAGGATATGGTGGGTCGAGAAGACACAGGGGCGCCTTTTGCCACGACAGACAGACACAGTGGAAAAGGGGGAGACCCGACACTCGAAGTGGTAGGGGACTTAAAACTGCGTGGCTGCCGTGAGGGGGTGGTTCGTGGGCTGTGGTACCCATGGGTGCTGACCCTCACCCATTCTGGGGGTTAGAATGCTGGCATCCAAGGAGTCAAACCTCAGAGTTGAGGAGTTAGATTGAAGCTGCTGCAAAAAACCTGGAGCCACGAAGAGCTAATTGAGGACCCAAACTAAGACACTATAACTTTGTCCATGGGCTTCGGAAACAGCAAGAGAGAAAAAAAATAAGCTCTAAGAAATGAAAACAGACACTTAGTCCAAAGTGCCAGCTACTTGAGGATGAACACTTGGCTGTGAAAGGAACATATCACTAATCCTAGAAATGCCTAGAACTCATGCTAAAACAAAGTCCCCGTACCGGGACACCTCCACACCCACTACGGACAAAAGTTTCCACTGGGTGGCCCAAGCCAGTGGGGTACAACAAACGTCCTGAGACCCCGAGGTTAAGGGGGAGGGGAAGTGACAGAAGGGATGGCTGGGGGAGACAGACCTTTCTCTTGGAGTCATAGAATGGACCCAAGGAGGAAAAAGAGACATGTGGTTTCCCACCCCCCAAACCCCCACAAATCAGGGGTACCTCCATCAGTGGGACAAGGTGGGAGGCCCATGGATGTAAATATTGATAGAGGTTGGCCAGTTCTGTGATTAGAGATTGTCCATATTTTTTTAAAAAAGCTGTAAGCTCAGTGAGAAAATGTACAATGAGGGTGAGTTTATGAATGTGTCAAATTGAAAATTGGAGCCACTAGGACTATTTTAAGAAGAAGTTAAAGTCACTCAACGTATTAAGGAGAAGGAAAGCATAAGGAAAAAATAAGTCAAAAGTTGTAAGGGGACATTTTAAAAAGGATCAAGGGAGATGTTTAGAAATTAAAAACAGACATTCAAATCGTAGGGGAAATGTCCAGGGGCACCCCGACTTCCTCTGGCTCCAGCGACTGGCCCAACCATGGAGTGACATGAGAAATGAGCGAGAAAAGACATGTCATTTCATGCACAGGGAAGCCATATAATATGGAACCTGTGATCTGATTAGTACATGTGGGTTACACAGTTTCTAGAAAGTAAGTTAATAAATTTGGGGAAAGACAGGACAAAGAAACTTAGATTTATATTTAGGAGGGAATTTTGTAGGGTTTATTCACTCAGGAAAACAAACCTTGAAAGTCCTAGTCTGGGGTAATAAAAAGGGAAAATATTTTCCTGCTTTTAGGGAGACAAAATGGGCAAAGCCTCATCTTGGAGCTGCTGTTTCTCGATTCCTTCCACTCAAAACAAGTAGCCACATTCTGGGTTCCAACAAAACTGAAAAGCCCCAAAGCACACACCTACCGAAACTAACATATATGCCCCTAAGAACCACTTAAGATATCTTTATATTGAGAAATATAAAAACTAGATGCAACTGATGAGAAAAAAAAGTCAGAACAAAGCACTAAATAAACACTCTAAACACTGTAGAGAAACAGAGATGGGACTTACAAACGCTGGCAAAAGATGCCGAGCACAGAGTAAAATCAAACGTGTACTGATTCCGGTTCTGGAAGCTGATGCTGAAAACCTCTGAGCCAAACATTCTCAGGAGGGCGCCACAGCAGGGAGCACCCACCAGAGGACTCCAAACATCTTTTCTTCCCAAAGAACTCTTAATTATTATGGAACCAGTGTCCTGTAGAATATTCCAGTCATACACACAGAGATTATGCACGCTTTTGAATTTCCAAAGTGGCCCTGTGTGGCAGAGTCAGAAGACCGTGCCCAGCGGACATCTGATCGGGGTATCTTATCTCATAACTGGATGGACAGGGGCACTGAAGATGAAGATGGCCTCATGAGAATAAAACAAGAAAGAGGGAACTGAACTTTGGGGTCCCTGCCTAAAACAGTAAATGTTCGAGTTGGTGTCATCTCAGAAAGGCCCAGGATAGCTGAGTGACTAGCCCAACATCACACAGCAATGGAGCCACAACAATGAAGCCAGAACCACAGCATGACATGTAGCAGAATTAACACAGGCTGCCCTGGGGATGTTCAAGGCAGAGATTTGATTTTGCAAATATCTGTCAAGCTCTTTGGAGCTAAGTGGCACCTGGGTTCTGTAGAAGCACCACTTTAGTGGAAACAGGGACAGGATTTCACAGTACAAGTTCAGGGACAGAATCTGCACTTGCCAGCCCAAGCGAAGCCTCAAGAGACTCGGAGAAGGCATTTGTCACCTCCACACTGACAGCCAGAAACACTGCCTGGACTCAGAGCTCACCCTGGGAGGCTGCTGGAGTGTTTAATCCTTAATCTAAACCCTACTGATTGTTCAGCCTATTGAGAGGGTAACTCAGTCATCAAAGGTTAACCTGCTGCTGGGTACGGCACGCAACAAGGCAAGAGATGAGTTCCTCGGCCCCGAATCCAAGTGGTGATAAAGATGGCAAGCAAGGAACTGGCTCTAGCTTTGTTCCACTGACCCCCAACAAAGGCTCAGGCGAGGACAAGCTGAGTGCACATACCCCCTCCTCTAGTCCCCAAGAAAAAGAAAAATAGCACCCATCCAACCTGGGGGGCGCTAGTCCTTCCAGGAGGGCACAGGGGGAGATAGGGGTAGAGACCTGCCATACCACACACACCCTGGTCCTCATCCTCATATCTAGGGAGAAACGGGGTACAGTGAGGAGACCCCCATCTTTGGCCACAGCATAGCCAACAGCTTCTAGCGTGAAGGTCTTGCCTGACTAAAGCCTGTGCCATCAACTGTCCTACAATAGACTCACCCTGGGGGAAGGGGTGAGTCTACCCCTTCCACCACCCAGTGGGAAGAAATTATTTAGTGGAACGTGCCCATCAAAATGATGACACCGAGAAAGTTCCCAGGGGCACCTGCCCCCCAGACAGCTACGTAGTTGATATACACACGCACTCGGGGACGGAAACTTTGCAGGAAACGAAGAGGCTGGAAAGATAAAAACCACAGCAGAAGACCCTTCCCCTGCCCCCAACTAAGCTGATCTTTCTTCTCAAAAATCCATCTTCCTAGAATTAGCATGAGCCCCCACCCACCATGACCCCTTCCCAGCAGAGCCAACGGACGCCATTTTGCCAGAGGTTGGATTAAGGCTAATCAACCAGGAGTCGGCACTCAGTGGCTTTCGCTGATTGACTCCCTGGAGCTGGCGCAGTTAATAATCACCTGTCCAAAGGGGTCCTCGCCGTGGCCCAGCCACTTCTGAGAGGCTGCGGCAGGCCCACGGAGGTCTCCTTCCCCTAGCCATCCTGGCATGCGTCTGATTATCCCTTCCTTGGCCCTGTTTGAGATGGAGTCTGTCCACACGTGTCTCGTCTTTTCTTGATTTTCTAAGCACAGCTTTGCGGCCATTACTCAACCCAAGAGCTGGGGCAGCTGGGCTTGTAATCTTCGAGATTCTCCCTCCTGAGATTCACCCCACCCCAGCACTGTGCTGGCATGATGGGGGCTCTTTCACGTCGTTTTGTTTACATCACTTTGTTTCCCCGCAATGAACAGAGTACTGGCTCATCATAAAATATTTGAAAAACTTGGCAAAGTAGCAAAATACCCTTACAAATCAATGGTTAACTCTACCAAAATGAAACAACTGAATAACACTTTCTTGAGTCTTTTTACTTTAGATAAGAACACGTGCCCAGAAAGCAAAGAGTTAAGTCAATAAGTGCCACGCTGGGCCAAGCACGCTAGTGAGGGTTTAAACACGACGCCATTTCCTCTCCAAGTCTGCGTGGTAGACTCGGTGTATGATTACACTGTCCACAACCTTGCTGGGATTTTTGCTTTTAACATTAAATGTATTTCCTGCTTTGCTAATTTTTTTTGCTTATCCTTTTAAATGATTTTAAGCTTATTTTAATGAAGCATACTTTAAAGTGTTTTTATTAAGAATTTGTTTCCATTATTTTCATTTATTGAAAAAACAGTGACACACATCTTCTTGCCCAAGTGTTTTCTCTACTTAACATTATTTTTTGGATGGTTTCTCAGAAATGGAACAACTAGAGTAGGTGGGTATAAATATTTTAGAAGATTTTTCTATATATATTTTTGTTTTGCAGAAATGACCTCCAGAATTCAAATAAACTTTATGTGATTAAAGATCACAATATACATCATTATCAGGAATTACTATTATCCTACTAAGAGCAAAAAAGCATTTAAAGCATTGCAAAAATGCAGACATTTCACCCCAAAGTTCATATGAAACTAAAGATACTACTTCAAAGTCAACTGTGTAACTTTGTAAAAGGTATTAACGTAGCACAAGCTCTGGGTGGGTCCTTTGGTAAACACAGAAAAGCCTGAAGTCCCTAGATTCATCCACCACCACCCCCTCCCCCCCAGCACCCAGAGACGACTAACTTCAGTGTTTCGGTGGGTTTCTTTCCACTCTATTGGGGGCCGATAGCACAGTGTCACCCACAGCACACTCTTCCGCTGTTGCATAACCTACACCTCCTGAAGGGTCTTGCTCCTTCTACTCAAGTCCTTCCCAGAAGGTCTGCACCAAGGAACAAGGCCTGTCTAGAAAGAATGTTCGCTGCAGACCGGCTGGGGGCTCACACCAGGCGGCCCCTGTCCCCAGAGGGCCAGGGCCCAAGCAGCTGGCTGGGCATGTGCTCTTTAAATGCCTCAAAGTGCTCATCAGCTCTCTGCCCACCAGGGAAGGTGACAGATTTCAAGAAAATGAAGCTCTGACCAGGCCGGCTCCTCTTGGCTGAACCGCAGGAGCCGGGCTTTTGGTGGCTATGGCTTGTCAACCCATCCAAGCGCCTTCTGCCCTGGGAGGTATTTTTAGCAGCCTCGGCCAGCTGGGAGGGGCACTGGGAAGCCAGTTTTATGATTCGCCTCAGTAATGAGCAGTTTAACCTACTGAAATCATTTCCTGACCTCAGGTCTGGGGAGAGGACCCAGAATTGATTGCGGGGTACTCTCTGGCCCCCAGAAGCGTCCATCAGGGCTCTGAAAGCTTGGGGCTCATTCTTAGCCAGACCTGTGCTCGGCCCTTCAGCGGCCGTCCCCATTTCAGAGTGGGGACACACCGAGGCAGGAAGGAGAGCAATGGAGACTGGCGCCCCGCGTCTCTCAGGGACTTAATACCAAGGGGGCGTTTCCACCCCCAAAGACCAGCGATGCCCACAGGGGCGTCTGGGGCGTGTCGCGGTCGGTGGCACTCTCAGTGGCCCGCCCTAGCAAGGTTCCTGTGGAAGTCAGAGCTGGGTGAGAACTTAGAAATAAGACGGGAGCAGAAACGAGACGGCCGCCCCCCTGAGCGACGCCAGCCGCCGCCAGGCCCAGAGGTGGATTTAACATTGGAAAGTGCCACGAACGCGTCAAACGGGGGCCTCCAGGCGCGGGCTTACCTTGGAAAACGAGGCCTCTTTCGGCACGGGCTCCTGTTCTTGCGTGGTGACGTGAGCTGCCCCTTTGGGGGTGCACCTTTCCAGCTCGCTAGTCGCCCCACTGCCGCATCTCTGTCACGTTCCTCTCATCCAGCGGCAGCCTGTTCACAGATGAGCAAGGGGACCTCCGAAGAGTCGTAACTTGTCCAAAGTCAGGCAACTTGTTAGGCTCCTTGGCCACCCCTCTTTGGCGACAGGCACCCTCCCCGGCAAAGGTCACCAGCTCCCTCCTGGTCATCGGCGCCCAGGTGGCCTGCGGTTGCGTCACTTCCTTTGAACGCCCCACCCCGTTGGATGGGGTGGGGCTGGGGGTGGGGGTGGGCAGACTTGCGCTCTCCAGGGGAAGGTCTGCTCTCTGCACGCGTGCAGGCGTGGGTGGTCTCGCACCTCCGCTGCCCGTGGCCTCACGCACACCGGCCCAGCCCTGCCCAACGAGAGCGGGCTCTGGATCCAGGTGTCGGTGTTTTCCAAGACGCTTCAGGTGATTTCCAGATGCTACCGTGAACCGGGTGGTCCCAGAGCTTGTCGCGCCTCCCTGCTTTGTACGCGGGAGCCTGCTAAGGTGATTTACATTTGAGCAGTTCTGGAAACCTTCCTCACGTGGAAAACGAGGAGGAATAGATTAGATTCACAATTTTAACTTGGGATGCTTTGCCCCTTGGTGTCCACCAAGAGAATTGTGAGGTCATTGGACTCTCCGTATTGCAAGATGTCTCGTCGAAATCGCACACTTGCCCACGTTGTGGTTTCACATGCTAATGAAGGTCTTGAGTATCTTTGCCCTTTCCTGGAATTACATTTACTTAGTGTGATGGTTCAACTTTCCAAACAAGGGGTTTGTCGGGAAAGCGAAAATGTCTCTGGTAATTTAAAATGGAGAGACTGCTTTCAACAGTCCTGGCAATCTGGGAAGAGAAAAAAGGCTTCTGAGGAAGAACATAGTCTTTCAACAACGCTCTCCTAAAAGAATTATAGCCTAACACAATACATTGTAAGTAGGACTTCCATCCTAACCCCATTCTTCATGGAATGTTCTGGAGCCTGGAAGCCAACACCTCCTGAAAAGAATTGGCCCTGAATTCAGGGACCTTTAAGCCCAGAGGCCTGGTTTACCTTAATGAGCTCAGGCTTTTGACAGCTAGAGCCAGGCAAGGTGACAGGGACAAGGACAATGTTGTCAGGATATGCGTCAGTGGGCAGTGACAAAAAATAAAACATCTTGCTACATGACAGATAAGTGCTCCCTGACACCCTGTCTGCTTTTATCTCTTTAAAGTCTCCCTCCTGCTCTTCACTCACCGATCTGTTAAATTATTCCAGCCAACATGACCATTTCCCCAATAAACATTTTCTTTGCCTGAAACTAGGAGGGATTTCATCAAGAAAGCAGAGGCTGTGCTCGTTAGGCTGGTTTCTCTCTTTGCTGCATCTCCGGGGGAAATGCCCCGTGAGTTTCCCTCATGCCTGTGCAGCAGAGCTGGTGGCTATTGCTAGGCAACGTGTCATCATAAATATTTCATCAGTGAAAGAAAGTCTGTCTCGGAGAAGTGATCCTTCATCTATTCTAGTACTTCAGCTCTCCTTGTTAAAAACAATAGAAAAAAATAATGGTGATCCATGGCTGTGTGTTCCCTGACATCCATAGTGAAGAAGTGAGGAGAAAGGAATCAGAGGGGAGGCTTGGAAAATATAGGCAATGGCAATAAGTAAATGAGAAGAGATGATGGGGGAAAATCGCATTCATAATGTTGGCTTAGTCTACTTGGCGCTCTAACAAAACACCACAGAACAGGTGACTTAAATAACAGATATTTATTTCTCACCACTCCAGACGCTGGAAAGTCCATGATCAAGGTGTTGGCAGAGTTTGTTCTGGGTGAGAAGCTGCTCCTTGGCGTCCAGATAGTCACCTTCTCACTGTATCCTCACACAAGGGAGAAAGGGAGAGCTTTGGGGTCTTCTCCTATAAGGGCACTGACCTCCACCCCGGGAGCCCCACCCTCATGAGCTCATCTAACCCTAATTACCTCCCAAAGGCCCCATCTTCAAAGACCGTCACCCAGGTGGTTAGGGCTTCAACCAGTGGATTTGGGGGGGGACACGATCTATAACCAATAAGAACCAAATTTTTCAGGGCCTCCCTGGTGGCGCAGCGGGTTAAGCGCAGCGCTGTGGAGCTGTCAGCAGATGCCCGGCCGGGGAGATTTCCACACGACGCGGCAGACCTCTCCTGCCTCGCCCGCTGCTCCCCTCAGCAGTGTATTTCGGTCGATCTGCCTGTTCTGCTCCCCACTCTATCTCTGGTGGACCCTCTCACTGGCCTGCACCCCCGCTTGTATGCATAAAATAAATAAATCTTTAAAAAAAAGAACCAAATTTTTCAAATAAGACCAATCAAAATTTTACAATGACACATCAGCACATGAATATGCAAAGAAAGGACTCGCCGTCATTGAACATTATAATTATAATGGTAGGTTTGTTGAAAGAACTACCTAAACAGGGGTGACAAAAACCCAGGTCATAGCCCAAATATCAGAGCAGTTTTCTTAGGGGGTTGAAATTATGGATGGGCCGACAGAAATCTAAGATGAGCCTTGAGATTCCCATCCCCGGTGTGTGCACCCTGAGTAATGCCGGCTCTGAATGCGGGCTCCTACCATAGTGCTCTTTATATGGCGAAAGGAAAGGGCTGTTTTCAGATATAATGAAGACCCCTAATCTGCTGAGTTAATCAGAGGATTACCCTGGGTGGACCCGACCGAATCAGGCTGGAGAGGAAAGAGGTTGAGCGTTCCTGCAGGCTTGCGAGAAAGCAGACATGATGCTTTGAGCTGCCTGGGAGACCCCTGTGGCCATGAGCTGAGAGCCCGGGCTGAGAGTACCCCCAGCTGTCAGTCAGCAAGAACACGGGGACTCCAATCCTATAATTCTGTAATTACAAGGAACTGGATCCAGCCGACAACCTGGGCGGCAGGAAGACCCCAAACTCCAAGTGAGAAGCAGCGTGCAGCAGACACTCACTGGGACTCAGGACGACAGGAGACAGTGAGCCAGGACCCAGCCGCAAGTTCAGACTCTCGACCCACAGGAGCCGGTAGATGAGAAGTGGCTGTAGTTTGAAGCTGACTTTGTGGTAATTTGTTAGGAAGCAATAGAACACCAATACCAGGGGTGGATGCCGTCTAGTTTTCTGTTTTCTGTCTGAAAATTCTTGTGTGGGGCTTCCCTAGTGGTGCAGGGGTTAAGACTCAGCACTATGAAGCTATCTGCAGCCACTGCAGCACGAGTTCGATCCCCAACCAGGGAGCTTCCCACAGGGCGCAGCAGACCTCTCCTGCCTCGCCTGCTGCTCCCCTCAGCAGTGTATTTCAGTAGATCCGCCTGTTCTGCTCCTCGCCCACTCTCTCTGGTGAATCCTCTCACCCCCACCCCACACCTCTGGCCTCCATCCCAGCTTGTATGCATAAATAAATAAATCTTTTAAAAAATAAATAAAAATAAAAATTCTTGTGTAGGACAAAGTTGTCCTCAGGAATACAGGGTTTAAAGCAAGTGTATACCATAATTGACATCCCGTGCAGTCGTTACCCCAATTTCCTGATCCTCGGGATATGGTCACCAACCTCCCTTTCTGACCCTCACTAGGTGAAAGCATTTTATCATGACCCTCAGACCTACTTTAAAAGAAATCCACCTTGTTAAGGTGTACTTACTCAGGAAAAAGAGCGCGCCTCACGGTGTGCCAGGAAATAATCAGAAAAGCACATGGAGATGTATACAGATGGCCCACCCTGTCTCACAAAGTTAAAGTTCAGAATATGCATAAGGGCCTACTAATAGGAGACTGAGTAACTAAAATGTGTTCCAGCCATTCAATGGAGGCCTATGCACTCACCTTAAAGATTACATAGCTCTGTTCATTAATATAGAGTGATATTTACGATGGTGTCATATATAATACAAAAAAAGGCAGATGGGTAGATGGATCAATATTGGTCTAGAGATGGAGCTGGAAATGTTGCAAGGATGTCACCACAGTGGTAAGAGAGTATCTAGCTGTTGCTTTGTGGTTTCCTTTCTGTTCATTTGGACTTTCTAGTTTTTCTTCAGTTTTTCTTCAGTGAAAGTAGATTAATTGTGCAATTTTCAGATGCAAAGAAATCAACTATCCAATAGCTTAAAGACTTACGGGATTCATCAGACGGCTCATAAAAGAAAGATTGCCATCTCAATTTAACAGTCGATAGACTTCTGACTTTCCTCAAGTTTTATTAACTGGTGACAATATTCCTGTTTGTCCTTCTGTTCACATCCATGGTTTTATTGATTCTTTCTAAGAGAGGACTGGTCTCCAGAATACTCAAATAAGTCTGTTTTTCTTAGCATTAATGGCATGTTTTCCAGATGCGAATTACAGAAACCAGAACTCAGGGATTGTTTGTTGTTGTTGTTCTAAAATGTACAAAAAGCTCTCAGAATGCCAGCTCCTGCGTCTCTCCCAGACTTCCATTGTGAAACTCCCAGCAGAAGACATTCCTACTGAGAAAATGAGCCCTTTCAATCATCTTCCCTTTGCCTTACACCAATGTGTAAGTAATAATCTCATTCTTCAGGTTCAAAGTCTTTCTCCTATGTTCTCTGCCAAAGTCATCAGAACAAAAGGCATTAAAAGTCATTGTTAAATCACTGCCTCTGTTGTCCAACAAAACACCTACCCATTGAGACAAACCCTGGGTTGGAGAAGCACATTTCTACATAAGAGCCAAGGAGCAGGAAATCTACTACGGGGCGGGGCGGGGTTCGTGGAGGGGAGGAGGGGGGGTGCTTGGCCACCCCCTGGATAGTCTAGACCAGTGGTTCTCAACTGGATGGTTTTGGCTCCCAGGAACACTTGGCAGTATCTGGGGCCATTTCGATTGTCGTGTCTGGGGTGGGGAGTGTGTTATTGGCATCTTATAGGTAGCGGACATGGATGTCACTAAACCTTCTGCAATGCACCGCAAGGCAACCCCACCATAAAGAATGTTCCAGCCCTATACAGCAACAGTGTCAAACCTGAGAAATTCTGGTCCTGGGTGTCAGAGAGACAGAAACTGGTGATGTCAAGAACCTGAAAGGGCAAGGGGCAGGGCTCTTTGATGAGCTAAAAATGTCTGTACACGGAACAACAGCAAAATTACACCCAGTTCAACCTACATGGAATCACCAGGACCAGATTTAGCCTCCTGCCTTAAACATCATGGAAACCAGACAAACATCTATCTAAACAACATGCATCAGACAGCGAACAAGAGCTAGCGCGGGAAGGACTAGCATCCTCAAGAGAAAGAATGACCGAGAGGACATCTACAGCCGCCTCTGCTCACTGCCTATGGGCTTTTCCAGGCCGCTGCACAGGGAGGCAGATGGTTTCTCTGAGTTGAGGAGACAGAGTGACAGAAAACAAGGACAGCGCCACCCCCAAACTGTAAAGGCTCTTGTCAGTACCCCATGCCAAGCGCAAGGAGGTGAAATGAAAGTCAGTAACTCATTCCCGATGGATGAGGCCTAACTCGCAAAAGGGCTGGCAAGTCAAAATAAGAAGCAAGTGTGTTCCAGAAGTGTTCAGAAACTACTACCAGCAGCCGTACTTAAAGAGAGCACAGGAGCACCTCCCGGGTAAACGAAAATGAGGCATTCACACCTTCCACTCATCTCTGCACCCTGGGTGACCTTAGAACCCTGGGGCAGTGCTGATGATAGACCCCAAGAGCAGAAATGAGAAGAGATGGGGCGACTGACAGTCTGAAATGTAATCTGCACGTCAAAATGATAAGGCAAAGCCAGAGAACGACGATGCACACGGGTGTATGATCATTTTATTTATTCTCATGAAAACCTGGAGACAATCAAATAATCCAACCATCAGCTTTTAAAAGTGAGTGAGCAAGGCCAGTAAATGTGGAAAAGTCCCTAATATTCACAGCTAAGTCACAAAACCAGACAGAATCCTGTATTATATTATATTACATGAATTACATGTTATATTTTAACTGTGCAATATAAAAACACTATGCAGAAAAAAAAATACTAGAAAAATAATTTCCTATTTGTTACTTCCTATTCCCTTGGGTCAATACTGTCAACCAAAAGCCAAAGGGGATGTTTCCACACACAGGGATCAGCGTGAACTGCCAAATCCATCTGCTGGGGCTTCATCTTGCTTTTGGAACCCAGCCTGGGGAAGGGTATTGGAGCTTGTCTCTAGGCAGAGTGACTTGAATCTCTTTCTCCCTTTTGGGGGTGGGGGGGGGCTGATGATACAGCCACTTGAGCTCCTGAGTGGGATTCCCCAAATGGTACCAACTCCATCCATACTGTTTTTCTCACTCTCTAGTTCCTGCTGTGGCTCTCACCTTCCACTCTGTGAAGGCAGGGCTGGAGACCGGTGTATGGTGCAGGCGCATTGCTTTCTGACATGAGGCTTCCTGGAGGGGCACCCAGACCTGGTCTGTATCTTGCCCCTGTCAGCATCCGGCACACAGCTCGTCCTCCAAATTGCTAGTTAAAATGTATCTGGAGCATGAACAAGTGTTTGATGTTGGGTATTTTTTTTTAATTTTTAAATTATTAAATTTTATTTATTTTACTTATTTATTTTTATCACTTATTCATCTTATTTAAATTTTAATACATTTTAAGCTTTTATATGTGGGACCAGTCTCCTGGTCTGAGCCAAATGAATGCCGTTTGAAAGTCAGAGCTTATTCCAAGGACCAAGAAAGACAGAACACTCTGGGAGGCTCTGGTGTGTCTCCCTGGGAGGCAAAAAATGGCTGCTTTTGCAAATGCAGTGAGCCTTTGACTGATTCTTGCACCATAAATGCCAACTGGCTGAGGGACTGAAAAAAAGGGTTTCCCCTTCTGGGCGGCTGCAGCATCACATACAAGAGGGTGGTTGTCAATGAATGTGCAGAAAGGCACCAGTCTGGGGACCCCCCAGGGAAAGGGACTGAGACTAGAGAACTTGGGGACCAGGAAAGGCTGAGACACGGGCAGTGATTTTCAACAATACAGGAACAGAAAGAGCAAAACAGCTCCCGGGAAAATGGAAGTGTCTTACTGAAATGGTGCGGCGCCGGCCCCCACCTACAGTCAGATCCGGTTACAGGATAATTAGGGAACAGAAAAACAACCATCAGGAAACGTCCCGACCACCTAGTGCCTCATCAATAGCCCAATGCCTTGGACAACAGGAAGTCAGACGGAATAAAGCCATGGACGACGGGGCTGGAGTAAAGGGGCGTTCCCCCCTTCGCCCCTCCTGCTGTCAGGAGTTCTCTCCTCTCGCTTCAATAAACCCACCCTTGCTGGCTCTCGCGTTTGGTGTGCGGCTGTTACTCCTCAACCGGCGTCCACACCCGGACCCACAAGCATCCACTCTCCTCACACCAACACGCGTGCAGCCCTCACCAGCAGGCACGGCCCGTGCGGGGCAGGGTAAACTGCTCGGGGCCAAGGCAAGATAAAGGGTGGACGAAGGCAGGTTCCCGGGGAGTTAGGCGGGAACACAGTGGACACGGGCCTCTGCGGCTTCCTCAGGCCCTCCTGCCAGAGCCGCCTGCCACCTGTTTCCAGAACTGGGTATCCACGCAGCCTAGACAGCCAGTCTGCTTCCACTGCGCTGGCACACGGGGTGTGGTGTTCTGAAAAGAGAGTGGCAGAACCACCTGCTCTCGGGAGCGCCCAGCAATAAAGGCAGAGGTGGGGTCCTGGGCATGCAGGATTCAAAGCCAGGCCTGGGCTGCCAGCCATGTGTCCCAAGGCAAGCCCACCTGCTGTCCTGCCCTTCTGCTAAGTGACCCACTAGGTAGAAAGAGGGGGTATTGCATGTGGGAATTTCAACGCCTCCCGCTGCTATAGGTGTCCATTAGCCAAGTGCTCTGGAGGCCTGAAAACTTCCTGGGAGAACCAGGAGGACAAGCAAGGAGCAGGCAGGGGCTCCCAGACAGCACCGAGGGGAGGGGGCCTCTGCACATCCCCAGTTCCAGGAACCCCAGCCTCGCCACAGCCCCGCAAGCTGCAACCATGTCATCAATTCTGAGCCTTTTGCAAGCCTGCAGGTCACGGCCTGTGATATCTCCATCCTCCCACGTTCCCAGAGGAGCTCTCTATTTGCTTATGCAAGTGGGCATGAATCGAGTTCATAAGCCTCAAATTCGCAAGCAATGTACCTTTCTTTTGCTACAACTCAACCTCAGTTCTATTTGAAGTTCTGTTCTTGTTTGAAGGCAGAAAAGGTGATCTCAATCAATTCTGGGTAAACCTTAGCATTTCAGCTTTAAAAGCAAAGAGTTCAGGGTCTCCTGTCCTTCCGCTTCCTGGAAGGGAAATGCCAGGTCCTTCCCTCACTCCCTCGGCATGGATGGAAGCGCAGCCGGGCCTGAGCCCCTCAGATCTCTGGGATCTGTCAGCAGAAGGCACCGTGCTGCACTGTCCCCAGGAAAGGCCTTTGGGGTCAGCTCCCAAACAACCTCTGTGTTGTCCCAGGATGGGAGAGACTGACATCTCAGAGCCAACCTGGGGAGCCCTTTGGGGTTCCCCACGGGAGTGGATCCACCAGCAGGTTGCTCCATTCCGGCTTATTCCAGCTCTGTCCTCCGTCCACACAGCCGACCAGCTCTGAGGGGGCGTGTTTGGAGGCCATCCCACCAGCAAACGCAGCAACTTCAGGGGTGTCTTAGAACCTTTGCACAACCCCAGGCTTCCTGATGACCAGGGCCCTTCTGGGCAAAGGGAGGGTCTCTGCCATCCAATGCCAGCCCAGGTCGCGTCAGCTGAGTGGACACCGAGGCCCTTGGATCTGGCGCTTCCTGCCACACTGACAGGCGGCTGCCTGTGTGCGGAGCGGGCGAGGCAGCTCCAGGAGGGAGCCGAGGGGCCACTCCCTTAGGGCGCGCCTACGAATGCAGCTCTGGGGTTAAGCTCACTGTTAACCTTTGAGAGCAAGAAAAAAAAATAGATGGAAAAGGTTGAGGTCTCCAGTTAGTGGTTTTTTAAAAATCTGTCAGATTTAATTAAATCATCACAAGTGCCTCTTAAAGGGCTCGCTGCGCCTGTCCCGCAGGGCTGTAGGGACATGAGCCAAGAGGCATCAGGGCTTTGGTGGCACGCCAGCTCCTGCCCTTTCCTGGGCCAAGACCCCGGCAGCAGCCTGGCCATGCGCGTCATCACGTGGAACCAGCACGCACAGAGCTGGCACCAGGCCCGCGCACGGGGCAGGAATTTGCCAGGAGGTGTGAAGCCGCAGCCCCTGCCCTTCTACACTGCTTCTACTCAGTTCCTCACTATGGCCCCCGCCCCGCAGCTCTAGGGGTGCAAGAAGCAGGGTTTTGATTCCATCCTCATTCGAGAGACAGCAACTCAACGAGAAGGCTCTATCGGTATAAATACTGAAATAGATGATGACGTATGAATTTAAAACGAGAATGAAAACATGTCTGAGACACTGCTCTAAACACTCCAATCATTCCAAAATCCAAGACAGACCCAAGTGAAGTGTGAAACTGCATGCTCTTCGGTCAGGCCCTTCCCCAGAGTGCCCTGGCCCTCCTCCTCTGAGCAGGAGCTGGCGGGACTTCCTGGCTCTGCCTGCTGGGAGGACCCACTCACTCTGGCCAAGGGGCTTGAGTAGAAGTGATGCCTGTCGCTTTCAGGTGGGGCATTTAATCACCAGTGCAGGCCCTCCCTGCTCTCCTGTCCCCAGAGGCACTGTGTCCGGCAAGTTTGGGGATCAGAGTCTCTACCAACTTCTATGGATACATGGCATCTCCCGGGCATGAAAGAAATAAACCTTTTAACCTTGAACCACTATTATCTATTATCTAGGCTGCTGCTAGATCTGCCTCTTCAGCCTATCTGATTCAACACACACACACACAGAGAGAGAGAGAGAAAGAACGTTATTTCTGAACAGACACACAGCAATTTGGATCAGAGAGTGGAAGAAGGGAGGGTGCGCTGTGTTCTCCATTGCTGCACTATTTGGTTTGTTTAGCATCTCCATATATGAATATCTTTCTCCCTTGTCCACCCTGAAATTTATTTTATTTATTTATTTATTTATTTTATATTTTTATTGTTATTTATGTCTTTTACATTCTGTATTCCCCTTGGGTAGCCCACCACCAATTCATCTGTGATCCATCTCCATGGTCCCTTGTGTTCTTTTCTACTCCATTTTGTGCCCTTATCTTCCCCCTCCCCCAACCTCCCCCCTCCCACCCGCTGAGTGTCTCTCTCCTGTTTGGTTTCCCTATAGTCCTGTTATAAGTGAAACCATTCGATGTTTTTTCTCTTTCTTTCTGGCTTATTTCACTGAGTATGATCCCCTCTAATTCCATCCATGTCGCTGCAAATTGCATGTGTTTATCTTCTTTGAATGCTGAAATTTAGACAAATGAATAAAGGAAACATTTTGAGCAGATACCATGCACTGGCTAGGGAACTAGTTTTTAAACTTATTCTATTTTCCTAGCCAAGGTTCTGTTAGGCCCATCTTAGGTCATCTGTATCTTCTTAAATGTGTCCTCCCACATCTTTCTGCCCATGTCGGAGAGGTCTGGGAGCGTCACTGCTATCACTGAAAGCTCATTTGGGGTGAGCAGGGGAAGGCTGCGCGGGTACTCCCACTCCAAGGCGGACAAGCTGGAGCTGGGTCACTTGAGGGGTCCCCTCCTACCACTGGGTATGAGCCTGGAATGGGGCTGTGTCCTGAAAAAAACAAGCCCATAGGACAGTCCCCCTTATCTGCAACCAGGGCCAGGCTAGCAGCCATCCTTCAGCTGCAGAAATACAACCAGGGTAACCTAAGCAAACAGAGGGCTATCTCCCCCCAACAGGTATTCTAGGGGATCTGTCCAGAAATGGTGCAGCAGTCTGTGGTGTTGTCACTGTCCCAGGCACCATCAGCATGAACGGTGGCTTTCATCCCACACGCTTGTCAGATGCTGGTTCCACCTCAGGCCTCCCATCAGCATTCCTGGTCAGAAGACCAAGCAGAGGAGGCAGGCAGGGCTTGACAGCTATGTTGGATGGCAGGATGGCGGGATATCTCCCAGAAACCCAATTCACATTGACTGGGACCAGCCAAGCATAACTGTTAAGAGCACTGACTGCAAATCAAATGGTCTTGAATCCTGGCCCCGCTATCTAATGGCCATGCTGCCGGGCTCTTCAACTGACCTCTCAAGAAGTACAGCACCCAGTTCTTAGGGATGTGATGAGCCTACATTCCCCTACATTCCAAGAGCTTAGGGTCCTACCTGGCCCATGGGAAATACAAACACGCACTAGCTAAATCAACACTGTGGCCGCCTCCTGCAGGGAGTGTGGGACAGTGAGTACTTTAGCTGGGTATATTATCACCCAAACAAAAACAGGGGTGACAAGTAAGAAAGGGAGTGTGGGTACTGGGTGGGTACTGGGTACCTGGTCTGCACTGGGTACTGGGTACTGGGTGGGTGCTCAGCAATAGCTCCCACAGCCAACAAAATGGGCAGGGTCCAGAATTTAAGACTGATAAGTGAGGGTACCTAGAGAGGAAAGAAAGGGCTAGCTGAACCCAAGTCCTTAAGTTGGGGGGTTCCTGGGGAGCTGGGAAACAAAGACCCAGCTGAACCCAAGTCCTTAAGTTGGGGGGTGTCTGGGGACCTGGGAGACAAAGACCCATCTCCCTCCTTGTAGCACCATCAGGATGGGGTGAGGCACCTACGGAAAGAGAAAAGGAGCAGCATGGGAAACCCTACGAGCTCCCACCTACTGACACCTCAGCATGCCAGTACCTCACTAATGGTCATGTCCCCCCAGGATGATGGACAGGAAACTGAAGGTCAGATACGTTCAGAAATCGCTCCAGGTCACCGTCCAAGCAGCGTCACCAGTCCGAGGGCACATGCCTGGCTCCAGGCCTTGGCTGAACCTTCTCCCTCTCAGGCTTCCACCAGATGACTTAAGTGAAAGGACTCTGAACCTGAGCATGTGGCCGAGGACCCCTGAGATGGTCCCATTGACAAGGCTCCCGGCCCTGCTCAGAGGGAAGCTGCACCTTCAGGCCAGGCTTGGACAGTGAGGTCGACCAGGAGGCCACGGTCTGGGGCCTGGTGAAGGGAGGTGCGGGGAGTCTGTGCCATCCAGGCCCACGCCTCACCTCAGCTCTGCGTCGACACACAGTGGGTGTCGACCGTGCCCTTGGAGCAGGGAGGCTCAGTACACTTAAAGTGAGACCCCAGTCAGCAGCAGGGCACTCGGGATGGGAGGTGGACAGTAGGGCCCTGCGACTCCTGAACTACAGCAGTAAGCTGGGGGGACAGTCACCAGTTAGCAGGTAACTTTCTAGTCTAGGAACCTGGAGACCCCCCCACGCCCCTCGCAAGCCAGAAACACTGCCTCTTTGTTGCCGGATCATGGGACCCCAGGGAAGGGGGCAGGAGCCCCAGGAAACACGGGACTGTTGGGGACAGCAGCATTTTGCGATTCCTAGGAAAGCATTTCAGCGTTTTAACAACTAGACGTCTGCACCAGCACCTTCTGGTGAAATGTCAGCCCTGCGGTCACCCACGAAATCCCAGACACAGCTTCCTCAGGGACAGAGGTGCAGACACGAGTTCTGTAACACCCCCACCCTTCCGGGAACAGGTAGCTCAGAAGTCATCCTGCTCATTTTCTGCTAATTGTTCCACTTCTTTAGGCAGCAGAATTGTTTCTTAAAAAAAAAAAAAACAATTCCGTTTCTACCCTGTTGCCCTCATCTCCACCCCCGAAAGCTGCTTTTTCTACCAACAACAATTTCAAAATTGATCTTTGAAACGACTGCTCACTTACATCAGCTTCTAAGTTTTAAAGGGTAAGAAAATGTCTCTTACTCATTAGACTAAAATAATGCGCCCAAGAAGCGTGTCAGGACGCGGAAAGCCTCCCGCCGAGAAACGCGCATCAGCCCGCGCTGGGGCTCCCACGCCAGCGTCCCCAGAATTCTGACTCCCCAGCTTCCCCTTGGCCTTCCGCTCCCAGGAGGACTAACTTCCATGGCTCTCTGTGACCCTGAGAGCAAACCCCACGCCCTGGCCTGGACCCCTGCTCGTGTCCTCCACCTGAAGCTTCCCGGGCTCCCCTTGCTCCCTCACACGGGGCATGCGCAGCCTTGTGGTTTCTTCTGTCCCCCCTGGGGGGGCGCGCCCCTCTCCAAGGCGGGTGCCAGCTGTCCCTCAAGGCCGGGGTCTCACTCCCATCTTCGCCCAGTGGTCTTCGCCAACCTTCCTGGTCTAGAGGCTCAGCCCCCCGGCACCCCATCTCGCGCGCCTCCTTCTCTGCTCACAGCAGCCCAGTCTGTCTCCCCTGAGCCCCCGTGGTCCTTTGCTGTCCAGCTACGCCTCCTCTTCACTACTCCTTGAACGCAACTGTGTCTGCCATGTTGCCCGGGTGCCTCTGTACGAGTTATTCCTGAGCGCTTCTCTCTCTCCAGCCAACTCGAGCTCACCCCGCTGAGGACACGGCAGCTCTCACCAGAGCGCCTCGGGAGGGCTGAGCAGCTCGACGCCCAGGCTTCCGCCACAACCGCTCAACTGGAACCTCTGGAGTGGGGTCCTGGGGGAGCTCCCCAAGGGACCCGAATGTGCTGTGGAGAACATCTGTTCTGGAATCATCTCAAACTTTCACCTATAGCATGTGGATGAATTATTTGTAACCCAGGTTAGCATTATGCTTGTAACTAGCAAGTTTTTGTTGAATGATGAAATGAAGATACGGCTGGATGGTTGAATGGAGGGA
>PVIJ01019341.1:0-23805 GCA_004024925.1 Scalopus aquaticus
CCTCTCCCCCCCCTCCCCACCGGCTGATTGTCTCTCTCCTATTTGGTTTCCTTATAGTCCTGTTATGAGTGAAACCATTCGATATTTTTCTTTTTCTTTCTGGCTTATTAGCCAGAAGAATACAAGGATTCTAATCACATGAATAGGGAGAAACTATTATTCTTTAAATAACATGTGACCAAAACTGTGAGACAATATATATTGCACAAATGAGTCATGAAATGTTAGGGTCTCACAAATGTCTGAAGCTTCTCCATAGGCCTTGTTTGTGGGGCCAGGTGTCAGCTTCCATGCATGTGTACATCTTGGTTCTTCCATATGGACCACTGCTGGCTGTTGACCCAAGCTCTTCATTAATACTGAGTAATTTGAGAGGAGTTAATCTGTAGGTAGTTGCAAGTATTTATTACAAGATGTTAAGTGAGGAATAGGGTTTGAATGATGGCATAAATCAATACAATTCTCAGAATTTTAAGACCAAAGTATATTAAGGTAGCCGGTCTAGGTTATATCTCTTAAGCAATAAGGAAAATATTTTCTTTTATGGATCAATGAACACTATACACTGAAGAAGATTACCTCCCTCAATTTATAATGCTGGGATTTGAGAAATTAGTAGTTGAGGTGCTGAGGTGCTGAGGTGCTTTTCTGTTTAAACTATTTAAAATCTCTATCTCCATGGAAAACAATTAAGTTTCAAGTACAATAGTAAAAAATGTCATGTGCAATGTTTAATTTGCTGTTTAAGTTATACTCTCAAACATTATCTGATGGTTCAAAACTGTGGAGGCAGTCTCCAGAGATAGAGGTCACCTAATAAGAGACAACCTTATTTTATACAATTTATAAAATATTTTGGACATCATCCTCTGCACATATTCCAAACTGAAATGCATATTCTGTGTTTCAAAGAGCTCTAGACAAGAGTGGCCCAATATAATAGTCATTAGCCCCATGAGGCTAAATTAATTAAAGCTAATAGTTAAGTTTGAAATTCTGTATCCCAGTCTCTCTAGCCATATTTTGAGTGCTTAATTTGAGCCATATGTGGCTAGTAGTTACTGGATGGGTCAGTGCAGAGTTACAGAACAATTTTATCATAGCAGAAAAATTGTTTTGGACAGCACCGCTCTAGATATAGGTGGGAACCTTTTTAAAAGATATCTTTTTAGAAGGGATAATGAGAAAACAATTACTTTTACACCTCTTATACAATTTAAAAATATGATACTCAAAAGGTTAACTGACCTTATCAAGGTCATAACACCAGTTAACAAGAGAACCAAGACTAAAGTCCACCTTTCTTGTGTCAGGCTCAGCCCCAGTCTGTTCACAAGGCTTTTAATCTAAGACTAGGAATAAATGGTACCTTTAAGTGGTTACAATATCACCCTCAGTTGCTGGCTTCTGTGAAAGGATACTTTCACATGTTTCCAAGCCTCCTCTATTTCTAGTCTCACCTTTCTCAGTAACTACCACCATCACCCTTTCTTCCTCCTCAAATCCAAATCCTTTGAGTTAGCACATTCTACTTTGATTGCCTCTCCAGGTTCCTAAGTCAATAACCCAGGCCCTTTCCCATATACCCATGGTACCAGGTCTCAGAAAAGCCCCATGCCCCAACCTCAGCCCTCAAGCCGGGATCTTAATCCAACCATGTTTTGGGAATCTGCCATGACTATGTCCCTATGCAGGCCCTCTGGTGGCTTCAGGTGACTCTTGAGTAGAGACCTACCCTGAGTCCTTGACCCTTCTAGCCAGTAGTATCTATGTAAGGGTGGCTCTTCATACACATTCCCAGCTGGTCACTTTTGACTTGTAAGCTTGTGACAACCACTGTCACTGTGCAGGTGTTTCTTGGGAGTGGGAGATGCTGTCCGGCCATGGAAAGAGAACTGTCATTGATCAAGTCTGACTTGTCTCTCAGGCTTTCCCATAGGCTGGGACAGGCCTCCCCACTGCACCACAGCAGGTGCTATGATTGTGGATAGTTATTTCATTGTCTACTTTCAAGTGACATAAATGAGAGAGTGAGTTCAGTATTATATAACTTATGATTACAAGAAATATTCAAAAATATTCAAAACAGAGTTTAATCACACAAGAAATATCTGAAAATGAATCCCAAATACACACACATACATATACACACATCCCAGAAGGGTTAAGATGTTTTTATTAAAAGAAAGACTTAGAAAACAATGTTTTATAGTTGTCTATAATAGTCTTTCACCACCAGCGCTTTTTTTATATTACTTTTCATTCCTATGCTTTTTGAAATGTTTAGATTTAGCATATCGGAAATAATTATAGTTAAAACTCCAACATCATAGTCAGTCATTTCCTCTAGGAAATAGAATGCCAAGTACCCTGAAATCAACAGTGAGAATAGAACCCCATTCCCTTCTTCTGAAGACAGTTTAAATAAAAAATAAAAAAAATAGACACAGTACCACACAGGGAGAATTCCAAATGTGGAAGATTTACTTTGATCCTTTCTTCTATCACCCCCTTGTCAGGTCATAGGAGGTTCTTCTTAAGTGTTTAGGAGGGAAGGAGAGCTCAGCTTGCCAAATCTCACAACTAGTTGTTGCAGGTTGAATGGGAACCTCCATTCTTAGACACTCATGGTTAACTTCCCTATTCGGGGGTACCTCTCACTGCCTTTACTGTCAGCTACCATAGCCAGAGACATTTTCCTAATTCTCAGATCAAGTCTTTTTGATCTTTAGCAATATCTTTACATTATTAGAGATTCAATGTTTTTTTAATCTATAGCAAGGTCAGGACAATTCCAAACTCATGAGATATTTTAAAATTAAATGAGATAATGTATGCAAAGTGCCCAGCATAGGATAGGACCTCCCCAAACAACAGCTATTGTTCCTTTTGTGATTGTATGTCCTTTATATGCAAAGGCAACCATTAGCAACCCTTAGGACCTGACCTCTTGAGTACTAAGAAACAACCTCATTTAGAACGTCTACACTAGTTCCTAATGAGGACAGATAAAAGTCAACTAGACAGAGTCTGGTCTTGTCTCACTTGTCTTCTAACCTCACAGCCTTCCATGCCCAACCCAGGGAAGGAGGAACCTCAAGGAAGGTTCCTCATGAACCTCAAGGAAGGAGGAAATTGTTCTTTTCCAGGGCATAGTCCTTATGTAGGGCCTAAACTTCCTCCCTTGGTGAAAGAGACAACTCTCTCTGTAGCCACAGACCCTGCCCAGCTATAATGCTCTCCCCACCTCCTCAACCCCCAGTCCTCTGCACAGCAACACTACAGTCCACACCAAAGCTTCTGTGATCCCATTTACCTACTTTATTTCATTTAATTCTTAACCACAGAAAAGTACAGAAGGCAGGTCCTATTAGTAGTCCCCTTTATGAAGAAGAAATCTTAGTTAGAGAGCAAATAATTTCAAATGGGGTCATTTGTCACCTCATGGGGCAGCAGCTTTGGGAGCAGCTTTGAAACATCTCAAAGTCCAAGTAGAGAGAGAGAGAGACCTAGAGGGTCTCACACCTCAGGAAGTGCAGCCCTTTACAAGGGTAGTCTCACATTTACTGAGGATCAGGCTCAGGGAAAGTGGGCAAGTACATGGAGGAATGTATGTTGTGGAGATGTGTATTGGGGATGCATCATTGTCTGGCACAGGCTATGGGGGAGTGAATAGGGGCTGTTGCCTCGGGGGCTCCATTGTTCCCACTGATCAAAGCATACTATCTCTAGTTCCCATTCTCACTTAAGGTCCTGTTAAGGTAGTCTCCATGATTATGCTAGTCTGGCCATGTCAGCCTGCTGTTTTCAGCAGATACTGGTTTCCCAGTATGTTCCACATACCAAGACTATTGTCATGGTGAGAGGCCCCCTGCCTGATTCTATGTTTTAGCTTGACCAACAGGAATTCTGGGCACCAAGACAATATCCCTGAGAACAAAGAGGCTGGAGAATCCACAATCATTCAGAATGAGATAGAGTTTTGAGCTCCAGTGTGTATGATTTCTGGCTCTTAATTACTAAAAAATACTGCTTTAAATGCATTAATTCACTAAATAGAAGAACAAATGAATGAATGCTCTTCACAGTCTTTTCTAGCCTTACCTTCTTTATCAATGCTCTCAGCAAGTATCCCTGGCTTGTAAAGTTAATTCCTCTTACAGGTTAAAGGAGAAAAGAGTAACAGTGTATTAGTTCTGCTTGGGGAAGGAGGAAAGGAAAATCAACATAGAGGAAATGAGTCTCCAAATTCCCAAAGATTGGAAGCTAAAGCCAATGTGTTAGTTTGCAAATGAGAAAGTTGTCTCCGCTTTTCACTACTCTGTTTTATTAAAATTCGAACAGGAGGCTTAACATCTGCTCTATGTATTAGAAAACCAGGAAGACTGCGGACACTAAACACACCATGTACTGGATGTATTCAAATGTTTCCGGTTGCTAAGCAACATGCTTCCTGCTTTCCAGGCACCTTAGCTAAGTCACCTGGGTTTCTTCACTGAAGAAGTCTTGAATTAACTTCTAGTCATAGACAGGGACACAGAGCATTGAACAGAAACACAGAGGAGGGCATTCGATTTTTTTTTAACCTGTTTTCCGAGATTTGTCACTGTCACTGCTGCATCAATAGCACAAGATCACAATGTGGTTTTCTTAGAAATCTAATTGTTTTATACAGCGATTCCCTAACTCAACATCAGAAAAGGCACTTCTGAAGTAGGAAAAATTAAAAAACGACAGTATGTCTTTAAAGAATAGAATTTGTTGATTCAATTAAGTTCAGTAACTCCAGATGAACTATCAGCATTGTCAGATAAAAGTTCTACTTCAGTAGAAGTTGAGTTTGTTGTTCATGTGAATACACCAGTTTAAGCAGTTCTGGTGCAGCTACCAGTCTCCCTAGGACGTTATTTACACTATTCATTTAAGCAATTCTATACAGATCTGTTTCATCTCTGGTACAATTCTTGGAGAAAAAACATATTCATCGATTTTACAGATAAATTACCTGAGATTAGATACAGACGATCCTTGTTCGGGTGTCCAAATGAGGTTCCAAGACTTTCAGAGGAACCCAGAATATCAAACAATTTGGGATGAAAGCTTAAATCTCAGCCTAGGCTCTGGAAATACATACTTCTCTTTTCGATTCCTGAAATTTGCCAGAAAGTCAAGCTGCCTAAATCAGTCCAAGTCAGCCACCAAGGCCCCTATCAGTATCTTGTCATCTGTGTCCCCTTCCAGTCCTCACCGATGGTCTCTGGGGACCTGAAGTAATAAGGTTAAATCAAAAATTCACTGGTATGTATCGTATGCACTAAATGGCACTCTAAACCATGGGAGTCAAGCGGGATTCCTGTTCAAGCTCAGTCACAGGGCACAGCTTTCAGGAGCCCAGATTACAAATTACCATGACAGCTGAATGCCCTGTCTTTTCCATCCCCCATCACAATCCCTTTAGCCACCCACTCACATCAAGATTGGAGGAAGAGACACAGAGCAGTCAAGGTCTTTGAAGAGAACATCACCGGGAGGACACAGTCATTAGGTACCTTGCTCCAAACCTCAGTAACACTGGTCAACAGTGAGATCATAACTGACTTTAAAAGGTCCTAATCTGTAGTATCTTGGTGTACTGAACATGAATATAACCCTGAAAATTTTTTATTCGCTCTCATTTTGAAGATATTTTATATAATTCATTTTATATGTTTCACCATGTCAATTTATCCAGTAGGACTGCAACAACTCCTAAATCAGCTTAGAATGATGTAATATTGCATTGCATTGCATAATACCATCATGCACACATCACCCAGAGTTGACTACATCATTTTCTGATGCAATGCATTACGACTGCCAGGAGGCTGCCTGGAGTAAGCTGACGTTAGCAGTGCACTATAGAAAGCCCTATCAGAAAGGTTGCTCCTTGAAAACACTTCAGACTTTGTGCGAGACGGTTGAAGCTACTGTTCCATAGAACTGTTATTATTTTATCCATTTAGACACAATACAGAACAGTAATGACTCACAGGGTGAGTTAATAGTGTGGACAATTTCTGCTCTATTTGTGGGGAAGTGACATTTGCCAAACAGAAGAAAAATATCACTTCTCATGTGAAGAAGGCTTATCTTTACTTCGGATGCAAGGTTGGTGACCAAGATAAGCCTTGGCCCCGCATATATGCTGTGCTACATGGACAACACAGCTTTCACAGTGGTTAAATAGCAAAAGACCATCAATGCCATTTGCAGTCCATGGTGTGGAGAGAGCCAAGCAACCACATAAAAGACTGTTACTTGTGCTTGGTTCCTCCTGCTTCTGGCAGAATAACGAAGCAAATGAAGTCGAGAACAGTCTACCCAAACATTCCATCTGCATTGAGATGACTGGTTCAACAACTTGCTGCAGGGTGATGCGAAACAAGCATGGAATGCTTTTCGCCTAGTGTCTACAAACTTTCGTGGCAATGTTAGGGCAGAAAACTACAAGGAACTAGTAGAAGACATGCTGATGCAGTATCAGAAACTTGGCTGCAATAGGTCTCTAAAGATCCACTTCCTTCATTCCCATCTGGATTTCTTCCCTGGAAACTGTGGTATGGTTAATGATGAACATGGCAAACGTTTTCATTAAGATATCGCATGAATGGAACAAAGATACCAGGGAAAATGGTCCACTATAATGCTGGCTGACTACTGCTGGACACTCTCCAGAGATGATCCTGAACAGCTGTATAAAAGACAAGCGAAGAAATCTAAGAAGTAGTCTATGACTTGATTTTTTACAGGTATTAACCGTAGGCCTATTACTATTGGCATGCATTTCGTGATGTAAACATCCATTTATTGCAGATTACAAAAAAACTAGAGCCAAAATTAGAATTTGACTGTCATATTTGTGTTGAGCACATACAAATTGATAGAAAATGACTAATTTTATTTCAGTGATATGAGTTTTGTAAAAATTTGTTGACCAGTGTTATCTAACGCTCTAGATTTGCATGCCAGCTCCAAGATTTGTGTTTCTTCCTCACTACGGAGGACTCTAAAAGGGCCAAAACCTGCAGGCTAGATTTTTTTCAGAAGGCACCTAATTTAGTTAGGGGTGTGTGTGTGTGTGTGTGTGTGTGTGTGAGTGCAAGTGCAGGCATTAGGAAGTCCATAAATAAAAGTTATTTTACATATGAAAGCCATTCAAAACATTCCAATTCTTCCTGATACTAAATAGAGTAGAGGCCAAAGCATGAAAGTTTTAGTCTTCCTGGAGGATTTTGGTAATTTTACTTTAATATTAAACCTCTTGATAGTGCCAATATAATTATTCAGCCTCCTATGTCTCCGATGAGGCCCTGGCCTTCTAATGCTTCCCCTGTTACATGAGTGTGTAACATTTTTCAACCATATTTGATATTTGTTAAATGCCTACTAGGGACACAGAGATGAAATGAATGGACAGGGGCCCAACCTTCAGAGAGATTGTTGTCAAAACGACATTAAATAAGCACTTATCATATGCTAATCCCCGTACCTCACTAACTTATTAAATAGTGTTCTTTGCATTCTATCCACACCATAATGACATAAAGGCCATTTTATGATTAATCCCTTTTTATAGATGAGAAAATTGAGCCACTGAAAGGTGAAGACACACTTGTCAATTGTGAGTCAAAATTCAAATCTCATTCTGGAACACCAGCACTTTACCACCTTGCTATATTGCCTCTATTTCAACTGTGTATATTTGCATATAGTTTCCGTGAAGATTAAATACCATCTGGCCAGTAAAATCCTAAACATTATACCTGACGTCATTTTTATTTTCTTATCCTGCACAGAGAGACTAACTAATCTTGAGCTCCCAAAACTTCCATCACAATCAAGTCCTCTTGGTAAGTCCCAGTCTTCCTCTTGGCCTGACCCATCCTCTCCCCTTAAAATTTACCTACCCCAACTACCCCCTGAGAACCAAGAGGCCACACTTGGTCATTCCTCTTAGGTCAAGGAAGTCTAGTGCATGAGCCCAATGTCTTTATTCATAAAAGCCCAGAAGAAGCAGCAACTTCTCCACACTTTCAATGTTCAAAGCTTGTCTCTGTGGACCACCAGGGCTCTAGAATTTGTTAACAAAACTTTAACATGCCATCAGAATTCCTTGAAGGTTTTAAAATACACACTTCCAGGTTCAACCCTTAAACTGAGCAAACTGGAACTGTGGGGTAAGAGAATAAAGACATTCCCTTGGGCATTTCACTGACTTCTTAGGCAAGTTGTTGGAAGAGATATGCAGGTTAGCTTCACTCGGGATGCAAGGAATCTCAAGCAGTGAAGCGTCTTCCTCCAGGGAGCGCAATTCCACCCCACAGAGCCAGAGAAGACTAGGTCCTCAGAAAAGGCTGGAAGTTCCACTTAAGGGCGGGCCAAGCATCACTTCCACTGTCATTTCCACCCAATCAGAAGAAAAAGGATTAAAATGTTATCCTTTAATACTTGCTATTTGCTGAGAATTACTATGTGCCAAACTTGACTTAACAAAGTAACAGTTTTGTAATAAGATGACCTGTTTTCACATCTTATGTTTCCGTGGACAAATTATTTCATTCCCCTGAGCCTCTTATTCCATATCTGTAAAGTGGGAAGTATAAAATGGAGTGTTGTTAGGGAGATTAACGAAGACCAATTATCTGGTTGATAGCAACATGCAACGAATGTTGGTTCCCTCTGTCCAGCCTTTCTCCATCAGACCAGGTGCTGCTGCCCTCACTGTGACTAGGCAAGCTCAAAATTCTCTTTTCTACTTTGATGTGGTGAGCGTACTCCTTCTACCACACCACCTCAGTTTTAGAACGTGCCTACCCTTTAGTGTCCTTCTTTAAACAAAATTAATAGTGTATCTGTCACATCCATGCCACTTTTCCCTCCAACAGAAAATAATGTCATTAACATATATATTATGGACCAACTCACCTAGATGCTGTAATCTGTAGATATTATGTATAATAGGTAGAATTTGGGGCTAATTAAAAATATACCTGTTATTTAGAAGTCCATCCTAAGAGACTTTTTGAACATTGCTTTATTAATAGTGCATGCAGCTTCACAGAGGCTGCAGTGAGGTGGAAATGTGTTGTATTGACCCAAAAAATATTTATTAAATGTTTCCCAGTGCCAGCTGCTGGTCCAGGTGCTGAAGACACCATGCTGAACAAGGCAGACAGGGACTTTGTTCCCATGGCACTTCAGCCTCATGAGAAAATGCTACTAATGAGAGTTAACAATGTTTACATTCACCCCATGTGTGAAGCACTAAAATATAAATTTTTAGAAGCATGCTGTTTTCTTAAGAATCCCATAAGCTTTAGCTGCTTTCATTATATTCATTTTATAAATAGGGTATCTAAAACACAGAGAGGTTAAGTAACTTGTCCAAAATCACACAGGATAAATAGCAGAGCCCAGATTCAGGTGTACTCCAGACTTGTCTGCTTCAACCTCTGTGCAAACTGACCCTCTATACAATGTGGAATTTTAAGTAGTACTTCATATTATTCATAGAGATTTCATTTTTGCTCTATGAGTCTCATAACACGCCTATGAACTGGGAATGCCAAGTGCTAAAATTCACCATTTTTGAAACTTCAACCAAACAGAAAGATAAAACGGCTGTAGACTTGGAGGAAGTAGGCACAAAAACATGAACAGTTGTGTGGAAAAAAATGAAACTAGATTCATACTTAACTCCTTACACAAAAATTAACTCAAAGTGGATTAAAGATTTGGACTAAACTGAATCCACAAAATACTTAAAAGAAAATATAAGGGATATATTACTGGACATCTACCACAAGGATATACTAGCAATGCAGCTCTAATAGCAAAGAAAACAAATACAAAAATTAAAAACTGGAACTTCATCAAACTAAAAAGCTTTAATACTTCAAAAGAAATCATCACAAAAACAAAAAGGTAAGCTAAAGACTAGGGGAAGATATTTGCATATCATATATCTGACAAGGGGCTACTTTCAAAATATACAAAGTAATTATAAAGCCAACAACACATGAACAGACAACCCATTAAAAAATGGGCAAAACACCTTAACAGACACTTTTGTAAAGAAGCCATTCAGATGATATATAAGCGTGTGAAAAATCACTCTACTTCACTTTTTATAAGGAAAATGCAAACCAAAACCACAATGAGCTGTCATCTCATCCCTTTGAGAATGGCCTATATCAAAAAGACCTAAAACAATGAATGTTGGCGAGGATGTGGAGAAAAGGAAATTCTTATCCACTCTTGGTGGTAATGTGGTTTGGTGTAACCTCTACGGAAATAGGTGTGGAGATTTCTATGAAAAAAAATTGTAGGAGCCTTCCTGGTGGCACAAAGTGTTAGCGCAGCGCTGTGGAGCTATCTGCAGCTGCAGCACGAGTTTGATGCCCCACGGGGAGAATCCCATATGGCGCTGCCTACCTCTCCTGCCTCGCCTGCTGCTCCCCTCAGCAGCGTATTTCAGTGGATCTGCCTGTTCTGCACCCCACTCTGTCTCTGGTGAACCCTCTCACCGCCTCACACCTCTAGCCGGCACCCCAGCTTGTATGAAAAAAGAAAAAAAAGAAAAGAAATAAAAGTTGTTTTAAACAAATTGTAAATCCCTTATGATCCAGCAAAACCTCTGCTAGGTATTTACCCAAAGAATATAAGAACTCTAACGTGAAAGGACTTCATCACTCTTATGTTCATGGCTGCAATGTCCAAAATTGCAAAGTCATGGAACCAACTTAAGTACCCACTAACAGACAACTTGGTAAAGAAACTGTGGTGTATATACTCAATGTAATACTACTCAGCTATTAAAAAGATGAAATAGTACCCTTTGGGACAAAATGGATAAATCTTGAGGTGATTATGCTAAGTGAAATGTTGGAAAGTGAAAGACACAGGATGGTTTCACCTATTTGTAGAATATGAATAACTAAAGAAAACAAACTGGAAAAGTACAGCAAAAATAATTCTTAGACTGTGCAGTAAATACACTGCTTACCAGAGGGAATGGAGAAGAAGGACGAGAGAAGAGGGGGAGGAAGGGGGTAAGATATTGGCATAGGAGTCTTGGGGAAGGGTGAGTGTGTAAAGCATGTACACATATGAAACTGTAAAACTGTAACCCCAAAATTTTATAAATGTGTAAACAACTGAGAAATAAATTTTCAAAAAAATAGCTCATAGGTGTGATACTTTTTAACTTTAATACCCTTTTTATTATGTATACATGTATATTTATTTAGAAAAAAGAGAAATAGGTTTGAATGAGAGCTAAACCTAGTGATCTTAGCTGACATTCAGTCCCCTTTTCATAAAATCAGGGTAAATGTGTAGCCCTGAGATAATTATCCTAAGGACTTATTTAGATAAGGCATATAGAGTTTTTGGCATGATTACTCTGTAAATATTAGAAACGCTTCATCTTGTGGATATAAATTTACATTTTTATTCTTTCACATTGGATATGGGCAAGTACTCAGAGAAACTGCATTTCATTCCTGGGAAATTGCTGAAGTCAAATCACTGTTAATTACAAAATTAAAATACAAAATCAGCTCTCTAAAACTGGTCTTCATAAATGTTTAATGGATACACCAAATAAGAAATATAATATTGTAGCTGAAAAGGAAGAAAAGAATGTACTGAATCTTGAAGTCATCTACTCTTACAGAAAATGTACTTCTTAGAGATTTATTTAGACATCTGGTGCAACAAAACTAGAAATCAAACACAGATAAGGAACTGCTTTGTCCAGAGTTCCACATACACCTGTGGGCAATATACTTGGGACTAGACTCCTGCTGTGCCACCCTCCCACCCCCCTTTTCCCCTTCTCTCTTGATCTCCCTCCCCACCCTCATCCACATGATCTCTGTCACATAGAATCATGTCCCTCAGGTCAGTGGTGCCATATAATGCCACCTGGGGACCCTTTCACTAAAACCACCTTCATGTGCAGCTGATTTTAGGTAGGCTCCCTTAGGGACACTTTAATGAAAGGAACCCCTTTGTGTGGTCTCAGAGCGACCACCATTATAAAAAAAATTCAGTCCAGTGAGGTAAATCTAATCAGAAATTACCAAGTAAGAAAGACTCCCAAATGCACAAATCTCTGATCATTAGCCTTGTGGGAAAAGTATTGTTTGCATTATCTTTTGAAAACCTGATTCTTTTTTCAGGAATACAGTTATTTTCTTCCCAGCTGAAAATCTTAAAATTATCATATTAAACTCTCAAGGTGTCTACATATTTTTTATTGTCCATGAGAAAAGAAACCTTGCATAAAAATAGCTACTATTCAGAAAAATCTGGTAGTAATTCTCCAAGAAAAAGAATCTTAACAATCATTAAATAATACATCCCTTCCTTTAGTTACACACACGTTCACACACATGCCAGTTGGGAATATCTGATAGTAACTTTCTTCTTCATTGCTTCTATATTTCACTTCAATATTCATCCCTTAATTTTTTTCTAATATGTATATTGAGTTAGTACTGATTTATGTAATTGTTTCCATAACAGAAGTATACGATCCCCCCTTCAGGCATTGTTACCATACTGCATACTGCACCCACCACCTAACAACCCATAGTCTACCACCACAGGCCCTTATGCTCCCTCCCTTCCTTCAGCAAATTTTTTTTAGACCTGCTATATATTCAGTCTTATGCTGCACCTAAGTTACAGTTCCTGCCCTGATGGGTTTCCTGGGGAGATCCCACCAAGATGTACATTGCAAGTGCTCCCCTGAACTCTGCAGGGTGGGCATGGAGTAAGGAGTAGAGGCAATGAAGGGAGCAGCTATCTCTTCCCGAGACAACCCAGAAGACTTCACAGAGGAAATGACTTTGAACTAGATCTTGGAAGACCAGTGGGAATTTGCTGAGTGAAGACAGGAGAAGGCTCTTGGGACTGAGAGAAGAGAATGTGTAAAGATATAATCTCAGGAGAAAGCAAAATGTGGCCAGTAAATGACGAGAAGGAGAGGTGGGCAGGAGTGAGCGAGCCAAGGTTGGAAAGGTAGGTTGCTATAATATTAATAGTCTTTTGAGTCAAATGAAAGAGTTTGCACTTGTTAGCCTGCTTGTTGTGGGGAGAGGGAGGGTTCTGCTCTGATGGAGGCTTTTAAGCAGCAGTGACCAGATAAGTTTGTCATTTAGTATTACCTAGTGTTTGTGAGCAAAGCTTTTGCACTTGAGGCTGAGTCTCTCTCTCTCTGAGAGTATGAGGAGAGGCTGGCCTTTGAAATTACAACCGAACTAGTGTCTACTGTCTAAAAATTATACACCTGCTGCTTTCTGAAGCTCTTCAGCCCTAACTCTGAAATTCTCTAGCCTGCCTGGCATTTCTATCTCACTGAAGAGGAAAAAAGTATTTGACCACTTTGTTTATTTGAGAGGCAAATTACTGAGGGATTTTAAAGGTTCTAGCCTACTTTTTCACTGAAGGATTTTAAAAAGAGGGTTTGAGTCTAATTTGAATAACAGCTCATGTTCCCAAGAGTTTTGTGCTTTGGTAAGCAATGTTGGCTGATTATTGCCTCATGCGTTTCTGCAACAGCTGCCTGTCTCCTTTTAGAGCTCTATTCTAGGGGGATTGTGAGAGCCACAGAAGAGAATTTAACTCCTGAATAGTCAGTTCATTTGGGTAGAAGAGATAAGAAAGAGCAGCAGTTTTATTTGTTTCAGAAACTTTGTGGTTGAGGCCAGTAGTGAAAGCCCCTTTCTGTGCATTCCAGTGTAGACTGTGTGTGAACCATTCCCCTGAAGGCCACCTTTTTGATATTCTGATGTATGTTTCCCTGTGTCTGTGAGCTACCTTGGTTTTCAGCTACGATTCGATATTTCTTTCAAGGAGGGGCTAGGTAAGGACCCGTGTCACTGAGCTACTTTTCTGTTTCCCGCATGCTATTGTAAATCTAGTTTATTTGGAAACCACACCCTGCAACTGCGGTTGGATTTATACCCAAAAAGGAAGTTTCTTTTACTCATTTAGTGATTATTTAACAAACACCATATCCACTAGGCATGTTTTAGCTGCCATATTTATTTAATCAAGCAGTTTGGTTTTCTACTCCCTCTACTTGCAATTATGTGACTGAGCACAGGACTTTTGTCTCAGTGAGCTTTCCCTTCATGGGAGAAAGACAACTAAACAGAAGTGACCAGGACCAGGCATGAACAGGAGCTGATTTTTTGGGAAACAATCAGGAGATCTATAGTGGTCCCATAGCCCTGAATGAGGTGTGGGTGGAGATGTGGGGATTACCTGTCCTTCTCCTGTGCTGTAGAGATATTCCCTGTCCGTATCTAAGGTAAGGCAGCTGTCCTTACCTTCAGTAGTTCCCAACTAGAAATCTGTCCCTGTTACCGAAGTTTGCAATTCGTCCAACTCCCAATTGTGGTATAAAACTCTCCAGGGAAGACCCATTCCCAAGGGACAGAGCAGAGTATTCTGCAGTTTTAATTTGCATATTTCAGAGGTGATCCTGGCTTCTCTCCTATACTTGATATTTTTGATATTTCTGAATGACTGGATAATGTACTAATAACATTAATACTATCAAATATTTACCAGTGCTTAGTAGATGATAGGGAATGTTAAATATTCACACATTATCAAATTTTTCACCCTCACAACAGTAAGAGCTAAATACCATTATTCTCTCCATTTTATTGTTAAAAAAAAAAAACTTAGAGGTAATTCACAGATGGTCACAGAACTGTTCAGAAACAGAACCAGAATTAGAACTTGAATTTCTTAATAGCACAGCCCTGAGAGCATCGCAGAGAGAGGCTTTGTACTCACTTATGTGTTAGTTAGTACAGGGCATCCAGGGTTCCCTGGGTTGTATTTAACCCCAAGTTTGAGACTGAGGAATTCCCAGGTATAGCTCATGTCCTTCCAGGGGCTGGGTCACTTACAGAAAAAAACTCATTCTCACAGATAACACAGAGTCAGTCTCTTTAGACAAACAAACAAACAAAGAAACACTACATTTGTGGGAATAAGCTAAATGACCAATTTGTCAGACTCACATTGGTGTTTTATATTTGGGCAAATTTCAGTCATGAGAAAAAAAAGTAAATGACTCAGGTTCCAAAATATCTAACCTAAATCGTGTGTGCGTGTGTGCATGTGTGTGTGTGTGTGTCAACATCAAGGTGCATCCAGATGTAAGTGGAAAATTGAAGGGAAGAAAACTAATGTGTTTCTATTGCGATTTTTATCCTTATATCTAATTTAATCTGGGCTTTTAAACTGGACACCTCCTCCCAGAGCATGGACTGCCAAACTCTCAGTGTCTTCCACTGATTTTACCTTTTCCATCTCAACACCACCATCATTTATTCATTTTGTATAAAATACTTACTTTTTATCTCTTTCCTTCAGAATAATCCTTATTGATTCTAAGTTCTACCCTTCTAACAACAATCTCTGGCTGTAGTCTCTTTGCGAGAGCCTCTTTGGAAGATCTAGATCTCAGTAACTCCTGACCAATAGCAACTCATGTACTTGGGATATAATTGTATCTTGCTGCTTTGTGTCTGAGAAAGGATATTTTCTTACAGTTTCCTCTCTGGTATTGTTCTACTCATTATCTTGTGCTTAGGTAAAGAAAAAAAAAACTTTACTAAATATCTAGAAGTTGCTGTATTTTTGTGTGGCTTTACCGGAGATTTTGTCTGTCTATTTTCCCTGTAAGGAAACAAACAGTTATTAGAACTTAGATAGATCTTTCAAATCAGGAACATTTCCTTATCTGTTCTCTTATCCTAGAATCAGAATTTCTGCATAAAGCCAGTTTGGGCACCAAATGATGGTGCTACCTAAGGCAAGTCATTTCATCTTTCTGGATCTCATATACTAGGCCTGACATCAGAAAGGATGTGGAATTGGATCAGTTCTAAGATGGAATATTCTAAGATGGAATACAATGACCAACTGGTTAAGGCCACATATTGAGTTGGGACACAGCAGGGACTTAGAACAAGTACCATTTTCTTCCCTTGGCCCCATGCCACCTGAGAAAGCTTACCAGCATATTTCAGTCTAATTTTTTCTCTATCATTTAGGCATTGGCTGAACCAAATATATGGTCTGTCTTACCTCAGAGAAATACAAACATACTCCTGCCTCATTCTAAGCTCATAATCATGGATTCAGGGTCTCAAATCTCATGTGACCTATCCCTTCCCAGAGGCACCAGCACTCCGGGTGGTGTTGGGCTGGGGTTGACCTGGAGCTCTGGACTCCAGCAGCAGATCCCTGGGCTGACAAGCTGCCACTGTGGAGTCCAGTTCAGTGATCGTTTCATAAGCCTCTCTATACCCGGCTGCCCCAGTCCAATCTCTCCAAATTAGGGGTGCTTAGGGAGTGGTGTCTTGTAGCTTAGCCTTGTTGTTGCGTTTTCAACTCTTGCTTTAGTTTTTTCCCTTGAAATCCTATAATCATATACAGTGTTAAAAACCAATGTTCCAACAATAAAAAAAATTATTAACACTGTTTCTCCTTTCAGCAAACCAAATCCCACAGGAAGGACACTGGCATTGTTCCAAACTGGCCAAAGTCATAGGCTTTCCTCTCACTAGAGTCTTGAAAACAACGGAGTTTCAGCATCTTTGAATATTCCTGTAAGCCACATTTCAGGATCTTTCTCTTCAGGTTGTGGCAGTGCCTTGTTTGGCCTTGGTCCCCAATTGGCAGACGGGGAGGGTTTGTACTATAAGTCCTAGGTGACAGTCAGCGTGACTCCACTCTGGGCCTCTGAGCCACTTCAGAAGCAATTTACCCTGCCCTCAAAGGGTAGAGGACATGTTTGGCTTCACTATATAGCTTCTTCAAGTAGAATTTTCTTTTTCTTACTGACTTTTTTTTTTTTTTTGGCTTCCAAAATTTGTTTTCCTCCAGTGACTTGGGAATGTTTATGATTTTCAAGTGGAACACATTCACCATTGTTATGTTTTCTCCTGTTCAACATCAAAACCACCGTTGTAAACTGAAGACAAACAGCAATTTATCAGCTTCTATCAGCATAATTATTTCTCTTTTTTCTCATATTTAGAACATCATACAGCAAAATTACTTGTTTTTTGGTGTTTGGTTCCATGAATTTTGCACATCCATATAATGCCACCACAATTAAGATCCATTTCCTTCAACCTGCTGCACCTGGGTACTCAAATCCTTCCCAGATATCTAGGCCCTGGTAACCACCACCCTCTAGAGTGACGGTAAAGACCATAATAATGTATTTTCCTCCCATCACTGCACTTCCATTTGAGCCCATGGATTCCTTTCTCTCCCTTGACTCAGTGTAAAGCACCCATCTTAATGGAAGATAAAAAAAGGGGGAGCTATTTCTGCCCTCTCTCCACCAACATTTTAGCTTCCAGGCAGCAAACCACTTAAAAGTGTGACCTCCAATACACCATACATCCAAGCACCCATTGGTTAAAATTAAGACTTTACATAATTCCTTAGAACTTTTAGGTCTTTCCATTATTATCCATATTCATATTCTCTGTAAATGATCCAAAGAAGTAGAAAATGTTTTTTCTTCCTTAGAGAAGCATTTATTTAGCTTTTTTGTCCATTTTTTGATTGGGTCATTTGTTTTCTGTTTCTTGAATTGTATGAGTATTTTTGTAGACCTGTAAATGGTTAAGTTTAAAATATCACAAGAAAAAAAAATAGGCTATCCTTTTGTTTTCTGATTTGTTAATTTTCTTATTATTAAATTTTGAAAGTTTTTAATATATTTTTGGATCCAAGTCCTTTCTCAGATGTGACTTGCAAATATTTTTTTCTAATCTATGACTTGTATTTTCACTCTCTGACAGCCTTTTGTAGAGAAAAAGTACTTAATTTTGATGAAATGTAATTTATCATTTTTTGCATCATAAAAATTCTTTGCTTAATTCTAGGTAGCAAAGATTTTGACCTGTGGTTTTTCTAAATGCGTATAGATTAATGCTATAAGCTTACACCTATTATTCTTCAAGTTAAAGTCTGTAATAGGCAGTTTGAGGTTTAAAAATGTAGTTCCTTTTTTTGTTGTTTGTTCGGTTGTATATGTTTATTTCAATATCTCTGTTGAAAAGACTGTCCTTGAATTATCTTTATAGTTTTGTGAAATATCGGTTGATCCTATTTGTGTTTGTCAATCTGGACTTTCTGTTCAGTTAGATTTATCTACGTGTTGAACTTTTCACCAATACCAAATGTCATGATTACTATAGCTTATAATAAGTTTCAAGTCTTAATATAATCCCTCTTTTTTGTTCATTTTGATAATTATTTTGACTATTCTAATTCCTTTGCTTCCCATGTAACATTTAAAATAAGATTATCTATAAGATATTCTATAGGGATTTTGACTGGAACAATACTAAACATATGGATAAATTTGGGGATAATTGTCATCTTTGTTATGTGTCTTCCAATTTATGAACATATCAATTTGCTAATATTTCTTTGCTTTCTTTCATCGGTGTTCTGTAGTTTTCAGCATATAAAACAGGCATCTATAATATAGGAGTGTTTTTAATTTCTAGGCATTTGGAGATTTTCCTGCTATCGTCTATTGATTTCTAATTTAATAATTGATTTTTTAAAAATATTTATTTATTTATGCATACAAGCTGGGGTACAGGCCAGACGTGTGGGGTGGTGAGAGGGTTCACCAGAGACAGAGTGGGGAGCAGAACAGGCAGATCGACAGAAATACACTGCTGAGGGGAGCAGTGGGCGAGGCAGGAGAGGTCTGCCACGCCATGTGGGAATCTCCCCAGCCAGGCGTTGAGCTTGCGTCCCACTGCCGACAGCTCCACAGCGCAGCACTCCACCGCTGCACCACCAGAGAGGCCTTAATTTAATAATTTAATTCTCATGGTCAAAGAACATTATTTCCATTCCTTTCAGCTTTTTAAGTGTGTTTGATTTTTTTTTTGTTTGTTTGTTTGGTTGGTTGGGTTTTTTTTTCTTTTGTTTGCTCAGAATGAAGTCTATATTGGTGAATTTCTTCTTGTACACTTAGAAAAGAACATTTCATGTACTATTGGGTGTAATGTTATATTAATGTTAAATGCATCTTTTTTTGATGTTCCAGGTTCCCTTATGGTATTCTTTTCTGTCTGAAAAATTTGTTTCAGATTTTTTAAGAGTAGATTTGCTGGCAACAAATTATTTTGGTTGCCTTTTGCCCAAAAATGTTTCTACTTCACTTTCATTATAAAAAATGTTCTCATTTGTTATAGAACTCTGTATCTGTGGGGTTTTTTTTCCTTCAAACATTTCCTTAGGTACTATCTAATATACACTGAATCTGAAGAACATTAAGACTACTTTTATGGACCACAATCTGTCCCATTTTATCTCCTTATGACACAAGAATATATGCTGAAATAGACATTCAATTATATTATTTATTTGCACTTCTGCATTTGCCCTCCAGATTTCATAGTAGAAAAAACAACAAACATAAAATGTTCACTTATGATAATATGAGCTGTTGAGCCAACATAACTCAAGATTGCAGCCTGTCACTATTTTCATTAGTTGATCTTTCTCCCACATTTCATTAAAAAGACATATTGTCTTTCTTACAACAGTTCAAGTTCTCTTTTCACTGGATTTTCCCATTCTGTTGTAATCAAACCTTCATCATTGCCTTGGATAGAGTCTACTACTTTGCAAGTTAAAACCACAAAATAGCAAATTCTATCTCCATTAATAATAACTACCATCTGCCTTCTTCATCAGGCTGCTAATTAAACAAGAATCAATGAGCAAATGATAGCAAAATTCTTGGCTGTTCAGGAATTTATTAAGTGACAGCAAATAACTATACACCTTTTTGAAAGATCAAGGAAATATCAATTCTAACTTTCATTATATCTTGAATCCAAGTACTGGTCTAAGTATATATTGCCTCATCTAAACTGGAGTTCCCATCTGGTCTAGAATCCCTTCCTCCACAGTCCGCAGTTCTCCCCTTCTCCTGTTCACCTTGAGAATTTCAGTTCAGTCTAAATTACATGTACCTATTCTATATGCTGAAAACTACAGGACTGGAATCAAATGTCCCCTACTTTAGAATGCTATTCTTCACTTTGTACTTCCCCACTGTGATAGAATAGTAGCCTTCTCCAAGATGTTTATGTCCTAATCTCTGGAAACTGAAGCTATGTAACTTATATGTCAAAAGGAACTTGGCAGATTGATTAAACTGATGTCCTTGATACTATCCTGCATTGTTCTAACCATATGAGCTTTTAAAAGTGGCTATGTCAGAGGGAGATGTGACAACAGAAGAAGTGTCCACGAGATGTAATATTGCTAGATTTGAAGATGGAGGAAGGAGTATTAGCCAAGAAAAGTGGGTAATCTCTACAAGCTATAAAAGGCTAGAAAGTGATTCTCCCCTATAGCTACCAAAAGATGGCAGCCCTGCTGACACCTTAAATTTGGCTCAATAACACTATGTCAGATTTTCAACCTAAAGAACTACATTATAATAAATTTACGTTGTTTTACATCGCTAAATGTTTGTGGTAAATGGTTTCTACAGCCATAAAACCAATACAGGCCCTCCAGTTTGAGTTAAATATCATTGTATAAGTCTTTTCACATTCCACACATACTGCTAAAATATATGTAGCACTTCTTATATGACATTGATAGTATCTGCTTACTTGTCTTGCTTCTTGCAGTAGACTGTCAGTGCCTTGAAAGCAAGTGTAGGTCTTATGCAGAAATGTGGCTATCAGTGAATTCATTTATTCATCACACTAAGCAGCTATTGAATCATCACCCACAGCTGGCTCTGGCATGGGCTCTGATAATGATAATGCATATTAGCTCCAGTCTTTTATTCCAATCTATCTTCTGCCTGTGATTTTTCATTAAAGAAATGGAGCTAGACTCAGGCATAATAAAGATGGGTGACTTCACCCATTCATAGACCCTAATAGCATTTATATCTTTAGATATTGCAGTCAAAGGACATTAAAGACATATTTGTATCCAGAAAATCTTTCCAGTGAATCAGTGAGGTTATTTTGGGAAATATGATGGGCCAAGGAGAAGGGGGAGAAACTGCAGAGAGGAAATGCAACTGCTTATTTTTCACACAAGGAATATCAAGCAGGGGGCATCAAGCAACACTGCTCATGACACCATCAGACAGATGAGTATTTCTAAGCCAAGTTATGAATCATGTTAACGCTCTCTGTCCTAGAAGCAGAAGAGATAAGATCAGTTTGGGGATGAATTTGTGTACTTGACAGCTTTTTGCAAGAGGATTCCACTAATCCACCCTGTTGGCACTAGGTCTAGCAGGGTTCTGCCCTGTCTTACATACTTTCTCCACACCTGCTGTAATTTTACCAAGGGAACATGCTTGCCTTTACTCCCAGTTGCAATTATGCTCCCCAAAGTAACATTATAAGAGACATTTTCTGTAAAGACATGCTAACTTAAAAAATAGTACATACACTTCAGACTTGGTATCTCGCCCTCTGTTAAACTGAGAACTTCTCCACTCCTGGAAAGCTACAAGAAACACAATTCCTATTTCATTATTTGCACCTATCTCATTCTCCTGCAAGTCTACCTAACCTCCTCTTCTCAGTATTAAGAATCAAGGGCATATGTGTTAGTCTATAAGTGCAGACATAGGTCTAGTTCAGTGACAGTTTAGAAAGAGAAGACTGTATGTTACTCTGACCAATCACATAATTTTCCATAAATTAAGTGATGGGCAAAAAAAACAAAGAATGGTTCTATTTTTTGCTGCAAAAGGAAACAAATTCTACTCAGTTTTGAGTCAGTTTTGTTAGCCAAGGGGGCGCCTGGTCATGAGAGAAGTAAAGAAAATTCCTCAGGACTGTATTTTTATAGAAACTGACCAAAATGCAACACACAGTGAGTGAGTATGTCAGAGCAAATATATTAAGGTGTCCAGGGCCCATCAGCTTCTCCTGTCTGTGTTCTGTGTAACTGTATAATCAATTTGGTCCCAGTTCCTAGTGTTGATTAGGAAGATGGCTGAAATGATTGCATCTTCAAGAGTCAGGTCTGTAAGTAAACCAAAATCAGATATTTCATTAATTCTCTACTTCTCATATTTTTGTGTTCATTTTTTATTTCCAGTACCATCCCTTATCTCTTTGAGCTATTCTCTTTTTGGGCTCCTACTCCCCTGATTTCATGTAGTAAGATTCTCAATTAGCCTAGTGCTGGGCTGAAGTCAGCCAGGTCAAAGATTTCTTCAGAAGTTTTCCTAATAAGCAGACTGATAAAATGATGATTTTATACAAAACATTATATTTTTAATCCTATTCCAAGGATATTTTACACTTTTCTTCATCCCAGCTTGTTAATTATATATATTTCAATAGGCTGCTATGGAGATTGTCATTGATTGGTGGTTAGTCCCACACACTTCCTGAAAGAGTCTTTGGTTTTTCTGTATTCTAGATTTTTCTTTTCATGCCCTGTGTCAATCATAATAAGGTAGCCTATACACCCATTAAAACCAATCTCAAAACTAGCTTTAATCCTCTCTCATGCTACATGTCCAGTGCTTGTTGACAGGGGGAATCTGGTAGTAATCACTAAGACGGAGACTGGTACTAACACAGGGTCTACTATCTCACCATCTCAGTGGAAAAGAGATTTTCAGAAAGCCTCATCCTGATAATTAAATGTTTGAGCCCCAGGTGACATACATCTCCTTCCTTCACAATTTATTAGACCCACCCAACCACAAGGAAATAAGCAAGTCCAATCCTTTCATTGTCAAAAGGTTAGAAATTGAAAATATTTTATGAGTGACATGAATGACAACTGTGTCCCTATAAAAAGTTGTGCTTTGATATTGCCATCTGATCTTAAATGATCAACTTTCCTACCTTGCCCATGGAAGAGATGCTTATTGTCATAAAAACCTACTAGATATTTAAGGTTATGGCATGTATTAATTCATAATACTTCTTTGTGTTTCAGTTTTCTCATATGTGAACTGCTTCTCTCTCCATTCTCAGTATTGTCACACACACACACACACACACACACACACACACACACACACTCCTTCTAATCCTGAACTACTCCAATAGCTTCGTAACTGCTGGTTTTCTTGTTTCTACTCCTGCCTCCTACCTCCAAAAGTAATTTCTTCACCATAGTACCTGAAAGTTTTCTTTAAAAAATGCAAATCCAATCAAGTCTTCTATTTCTGATCTTCCAATTCCTCCTCATCAAACAATAAAATATGGATGAACTCTTTACCACAGCCTATGAGATCTTTACCTTGACGCCCCATTCAACTTTAGCTGACACCATTTCTCTTTACTCAGTCTGCTCTAGTCACAATTTATGAAGCAAACATTAAATTAAGAAATTTTAAATTTGCTTGTCATTCTTACACTTTCACTTCCGTTTATTTTTTCAATCTTTATGTTGCTTATACCATGGTATTTTTATTTAGGTTTGTAGTATGGTTTAATATCTTTTGCTTACCTAAGATAGGTAAAAGGATGTCCTGATCAGTTAAATTTGTTTTTTTGTTTGTTTTTTATATAATATATATTTTTATTGTTATTTATGTCTTTTACATTTTGCATTCCCCTTGGGTAGCCCACCACCAATTCACCCGTGATCCATTTCCATGGTCCCTTGTGTTCTTTTCTATTCAATTTTGTGCCCTTTCCCTTCCCTCCCTCCGGTTCCCTCCTCCTGCCCCTCCCCCCC
>PVIJ01019342.1:0-23803 GCA_004024925.1 Scalopus aquaticus
ATATATATATATATGTGTGTGTTTGTGACTAGCAAAATGGCACAGCGACAAAGTTCAGCCTGCTTATTATTAAGTTATCTAAGTCATCATTTGTAAATGATTTAATACACTGGAGCTACAGGTTGAGACTGGAAAGCCAGAGCTGTATTTTAGGTTTACACATCTGTGTGCTCCTGAGCTTTTTCTTTTATGGCATCTCACTAATAACCCCTGTGATTGTCTGTTGTGTTGAACTGAGGGGCAGTTGAATGATGAAGCTGGAAGGAAAAAAGTGAGGCCTTTTCATAAATTCTGTCAACTTTCTACAAGGGGAAGCAAATAATCTAATTTAGAAACTAATCAACAGTTATTAGTAATATAAAATATATTACTGTGCTTGCATCTGTGAAAACAAGTTTTTTTTACTTTTATTGGTTTTTGTGGTTGCTTTACTGATAATTTATTTTGTTATTCAGTAGCGAATGTTAAATGAAGGAAAGCAGTTGTTAATAAATATATGAAACAGTTGTTGATAAAATTTAGTAATTAGAGTTCAAAACTCACAGCTCATTAGTCATGCTGCGGATATCCCCTTTTCTTTCTGAACTCTGACGTGCAGCTCCGCCACATTATAGAAGATAAGTGTACACTGTCAACTCTGATTAAAGATCAGCACTTTTCCCTTTTCTTCCTCTGTCAGATAAAGCTTTTTATCTAACTGTACTTTCTTCCCAAAGAAGAGAAGTGGGCTCTCCAGAGCTCCCCACCCGCCTCTGCCAGAAGCATCTATTTTCTTCCCTTAGGACAGTAAAGGAAGGTTCATTTGTATGGCTGTGTATGATAATACCAATTCCTGCTAGGCCAAGGGCCTGCTGTGGGACTCAGGCCCTTCACGCTCATCACTGAGCCCTCCTGCACCAACCAAGCCCTTCTTGAGCCAAGCGCAGCGCAGAGCTGACTCCTCTGAACGTACCCGGCTTCTCTCTCATTTCTCTGCCTCACCCCGATATGCCTGTCAGGTGCGTGTGCTTCCCGTGTCAATGGCCGGGTCTCCTTAGTTCATTTTGGCTCTTGACTAGAACATTAAGCCCAGATTGTGCTGAAATCAGAATGAGCTTGAACCTCTCTCTGCACCTCAGCGTGCTTCAGTGTTTGAATCTTGATTTCCAGCTAGTCTGCTGCTAGGAAGGAGAGACATTAGGCAGAAGAACTTGCTGTAGGACAGTTGCTCATGATCTCAAGAAAAGTAAGCCAAGTCTGTTGAAAACGGAGGATATAAGTCGAAGATCAACTGTAACATCTTGAGACCCGAACTCGCGCTTCAACACAGACCTTGGTCCCTTCGACCTGTTTCCCTCAGGAAGCGGCACGTTCCCTGCAAAGTCTTTGCAAACCTGGAATAACTGGTGAAACATTCTCTAAATAGCTTCAGTGGTGCCAACCCTTTGAGGGCTTTTTGTCTGTTATTGAGAATTGATGTGCCAGCCGATCAATTTTGAGACCAGATCTGAAGAGGTAATAGTTTTGGGTTCCAACGTGGATTCACGAATGGAGATTGATTTTCCTGTGAGATCTGAACCTCAACTTGGAAGGTGCTGGCCTGAGCCATCAGAGCTCCCGCAGCGGTAATGCTGCCTGCCCACCCCGCCGCCTCCTCTGCCCCCCTCCCAGGGCACCACACAGTATGCTGCAGGGCTGCTGCCTCCACAAAGCAGAGAGATCACCTGCAGGATGGACTGTACTATGCTTAGCCTCTTGCCTTTCTTAAAATTTAAAATACTTAGAGCGGAAGAAATGTAAATCAGGCCTCCCTGGTGGAGCAGCGGTTGAGCCCTGTGCTGTGGAGCTGTCGGCAGCGGTAAAGCGGGTTAGACGCTGGGACAGGGAGAGTCCCACACAGCGCCGCAGGCCTCTCCTGCCTCGCCCGCTGCTCCCCTCAGCAGTGTTTCCGTCGATCTGCCTGTGCTGCTCCCCGCTCTGTCTCTGGTGAACCCTCTCACTGCCCCACGCCTCTGGCTTGTACCTCAGCTTGTATGCATAAATAAATCTTAAAAAAAAAAAAAAGAAAAGAAAAATGTAAATCACATCGAACTACGACCTCTCTTTAAAAAACCTCCCTTTCTCCATTTCTTTCTCATCACACTTAGAAAACAAGTGACCCCTGCTGTCACCACCATCTCCAGGCCCCTCTTGGTCTGGTCCTGCCTCAGTCTCTGATCACACCACCCTCCCTCTCACCATACCCAGCCTCAGCCTCAAAAATACAGCACTGCCGCAGGACCTTTGCACTAGCTACTTCTTCTGCCTGGAGTATTTTCTTCCAGGCTTGGCATGGTTGCATGGCTGAATCATCGTCCTTCAGGTTCTCAGAGCAAACAGAGACCTTGGGTCACTGGCACATTGCTAGAGTGCCAATCTAGCTGAGCTGGAGATGTGTTCCTCAGAGTTCCTTTGCATAGTTTCCAGGGAGCATGGGTCCCGCGAGATTTTGGCAGTGAGGCGTAGAAGTAGCCAGATGATGTTATCACTGAAAGGCCCAAGCGTCACACGCACTGTTGCTGCTCGCCGGCGTCCTGCTTATCTGCCTGCTCATCTTCTTGGCCTTTGGGCCAGCAGCCAGACCCACAGGAATGCCAGCTCCTACGGGGTCCCCTCGTTTTCTGGACTCCTGGGCCAGAAGGGTGTCAGGTTCTGCAGGGTTGCCCTGGCACTGAGGTTGCAGACTTGGGGGCCAGTAAGAGATTGGCATGGGAGGCCAGTCCATCCCCAGGGGTTCTGCTCAGTTACCCCTGCGTTGTTTTCATGCTGGCAAATTCCAGTGTACCCTTACTTCCCCTACCTCACACCCACCTCTGCTTCTCAACGTCCAGACACAAAGAGACAGCCTCTACAACCCTAAAATAATCCTTTTTATTTTAAATATTAAAGGTATGTGTGTATGCGTGTGTGTGTGTGTGTGTGTGTGATACTAGTGCTACTTTTCTTATCAGACCCTGCCTTACACACCAGTTTGTCTACTCTGCTCCCCCATGCTAATCACTAATGCATCACCTTTTCTCTTTATAATACTGCTTTGGTCTCTGCCTGTTGCCTCTTTCCCAAGTTAGAATGCAAATTCTAAGGGAGTTTGACTGTTACCTGTCTTATCCATTGCTGTATCCCTAGCACCTAGAACATACCCTCAGGCCTATTAGGTGCTCAAAAATTTTGAATGCAGAGAAACAATTTTGTAAAAGAGTTCCAGACATGTATTTAGCAAGACAGCATTAACTAAATAATGGCAACTCCCACAGTGATTCAGTAATGCCTTGCCTGTTGCTTATTCAATTACATGGAATGGAAAGTGTGTGTCTTTAGTGGTCAAGTAGCGTTTATAAAGTCTCCTGCCTAATTCTTATGGCTATGAGAGGGTTCCTGCAGTCACCCCAGCTACACCAGGAGATGCGTCCCACCCAGCCTGCTGCACCTGCAGCGATCCGGGCCACAGCTACATCAAGGGCCTTTGGGTTCTCTCAGTGGTCTGGCCAATGGAAGCCACAGGAACCCCTCCCACCTGTCTCACCAAATATATTTTGAATTTATGGAAAGTGAAAATATGGCTTATTAAAACTTGTGGAAGACCACCCCATAACGATCAAAGAATTATTGTTTAAAAGCCTTCTGAAATACAGATGTCCAGGCCAAGATGATTGCACTGTGAATGCTACCAAATATATAAAGAAGAACTCACACTAAATCTGCACAACATCTCTGAGAAAAATAGAAGGGAAGACAAAATACAGAAGCGATTCAATACAGAAATGAACGTCTTTTCAATCAAGTGTTACAACTATCAGCTACCTGTATATAAACGAACCTCAACTGAAACCTCGAATCTTTTACAAAAACAACACATGAATCAGATATTTAAATGTAAAAAACACAAAACTATAAAACTTTCAGAATGCATAGGGTGAAATCTTTTTGACTTAAGATTTGGCAAAGAGATTTTAGACACTAAAGTCTCAGCCCACGACATATTGATAAATTTGACTTTGCTTAAGCTTAAAACTTTTGCTCTGCAAAGACACTTAAGAAAATGAAGAGACAAACTATAGTATGAGAGAAAATATTTGTAAATCCCATATGAAATAAAGGACTCTATATAAAGAACAAGAAAAGCCTTATAGTGAAAAGATCTCAATTTAAAAATGGGTCAAAGTCTTGAACAGGCACCTCACCCAAGAGAATATATAGATGACAATTAATACAACAAGAAATGTTCACCATAGTTGGTTGCTAGGGAAATAGAAAGTGAAACCATGGTCTGATACAGTGCGTACCTACTAGAACGGTTTAAAAAGACACCATAGCCCACCAAGAATGTGGAGCAAGTGGAGCTCTCCTACGTTGCTGGTGGGAATGCAAAATGGTATGGTCATTCCAGAAAAGAACTTTGCAGTTGCTTCTAAAATTAAATTATCGTCTGATTCAGCAATCCCACTTCTGGCTATAAATCCTGGAGAAGTGAGAACTTAAGACTCACACAAAAATGTAAACAAATTTTCAGCGCATCTCTACTCATGATTATAAAAAGCTGAAAACAATGCAGAATTTTGGCACTGAACGGACTGTGACTTGTCCATACAAAGGAATAGTATCAGTCATAAAAAGAAGCAAACTTGCGATTCCTTCAACTTGGAGGAGTCATTAGGCATTATGCTAAATAAAATAACCAATCTTAAAAGATCACACAATGTATGACTCCATTTCGATGGCATTTTCAAATAAACAAGCTGTAATGATGAAAACAAGATCAGTGGACGTGAGGAGTTACAGGAGGGAGGAGGGTGTGACTATGAAGGGGTAACGCCAAGGCGTTTTGGCGGGGGAAATGATAGAATGTTCTGTATCGTGGTTGTAGTTGTGGTCACATCAATCTGTACTTCTGTTAAAATTCAAAGAACTGTGTACCAAAATGGGATTTTATTGAATAAAATAATTATTAGAATGGATTGTGTCTAATGCTTTTCAGCCTATAAGAATATAATATGGTTTTTCTCGTTTTTTCCTAAAAATATAGTGAGTAGTATTAATAGACTTCCTTATGTCATTCAATACCTTTTTAAAAGTTTTACCACACCAAACTGATGAAATTAAAAAGAAACCTGGGAAACTTATAGGATATAAACTTGGAGAAAGAAAATATTTCTCTCATTCCTTGACAATGCCAAGACATACAATTACTCTGAAAAGTGCATTTAAAATCAGGTATCTTTCTTTGAATCTTTGCTTTATGCATCATTTATATTTCAGAATGATCGCCATCAGGTGCTTTAAAGTATAATTAGTTGGGTATAAAATTCAAATATAGGGGCCTCCCTGGTGGCGCAATGGGTTAAGTCACATTACTATGAAGCTATCCAGAGCCACTGCAGCATGAGTTGGATCCCCGGCCAGGGAGCTGACCCATAAGGTGCAGCAGACGGCTCCTGCTTCATCTGCTGCTCCCCTCAGCAGTGTATTTCAGTCAATCTGCCTGTTCTGCTCCCCACTCTGTCTCCGGTGAATCCTCTCACACACCCTGACACACCTCTGGCCTACACCGCAGCTTGTATGCATAAATAAACAAATCTTAAAAATAAAAATAAAAATGGGGGGAGGATTGGGGCTCAGAACGGGTGAGGGGGAGCACAGGGGACTGTGGTGACGGTTCACGGGTGAATTGGTGGTGGGAAACCTACGGGGAATATACAGTAATGTAAAAGACACAAATAACAATTGAAAAAAAAAGTCTAAAAAATAAAAAAAAATTCAAATATATCTCTTATGCGCCACTGAAAGAACCTGGATGTTTTGGCTAAACAGGCAAATTTCAAATCCAGGCTCTTAGACGTTATCTGGTTTTGGAGCAGAAGTGCTTCTCTAGCATATATATAGGAAGGGTCTTACGAAGTGAGGAGTGGCCAAATGTGAGAGACAGGTTCTAATATTACTAACTCACGGGACTATTGTAGAGATTGTATTATATATGCTACCTGTGCCTACTCAGTGCCCTGTTCTTTATTTATAGGCTGAAGTGGTGTGCAAAACTTTGAGTGAACCTGAGGTTCATCTTAGTCCATTCATGGAGATAATATTTAAATGTCCCTGAGATGAAAGTGTTTGTTTTAAATAATCATACATATGTGGTTAGAACAGAAAGTAGGTGTGATTGGAATATGTTCAAGATTCTATCTAATTCACTCATGACTGCATTCCAACTTACACCCACATGAAATAAACTTTTAAATCTGTTGCCTAGCCTGTATGTCTTACAGATCTTTCAGAAGATTAGTTTTTAAGATTGACCTATAAGTTTGCATACTTGTAAAAGGGAGAGACGAGGGATTGGACTTTAAGTGGGAAGTGGCTTCTTCTCAAATGTACCTATTACTATGAAGTCCCTTATCGAATTAGAAAACTATAATGTACTTTATTTACTTTTGTAAGGTTTTTGTAGAAATAAATGATATCCAATAGTTGTTAAAAATTTCCAAGCGAACAATACTTTTAACCCTCTAGAAATTGTCTGCGATTGCTCTTCTGAGCATAGAAAGTGGTTCATAAAATGAACCCAAGAGCGAACCCAAGAACTCAACATGCAAAGCATTCCTGACACAGGAAGGTCAGGTTTCAAACACAATAGCAAAAGTGGCCAATTATGGTCCCTATTTAGAGTTCAAGGTCATCTTACCTTTTTGAATACAAATTCCCTGACAGACAGCAACATTATACTGCCTGCTCTTCAGCTTCCAGAAACCCATCTCTTAGATCTGGCTGCTCCCCACACTTTCCAGGAAGACCCCTTCCACTAGTTTGAAAGAATCACTGTTTGCTCTGAACCAGCTGTTTCACCCCAGGGCTCTGCTGTAAGTTGGGAAGGCGATATTTCCTGCCCTTTGTCTTCTTATTTTTCTTGCTTCTCCTCTTTATCATAATGTTGTTTGGGTGTTGCTGGTTCTTAATGATACTCTACTGTCAGCTCAGGTTTACGCTATGAGTTTCAACAGCTGTGACATGTCTAAACTGCATTATCTTGAAAGTGTTGGCACTAGTGAAAAAACAGAAAGAAGCCAAATTAATAGAACAAAACATTTCAAAGGGTTCCTATGGATACACCCTGTAACCAGGAAGCACACATTGGGCCCAGTTGACTCATTTTGCCTGTAATAACCTCCCCAGTGTGGCTGCATCACTAGCACACACCTGCATGGCATGTGCTGGGGGAGAACTGGAGCGTCTGATGACTGCCATCACATCACTAAAGGTGTATGAAACGCTATTTTTTTTTTGCCTCTAAAATCCATTCTTTAATGGGTTATTGTGTTTGAAGAGACTTATTACAACCTTTAGGGATAAAATATGAGTACTGTAAAAGGGGTGTGGAAGCCACGGTGCAAGATGGTATGTTTTATGTAGAGTAATCAGAAAATAATGAGTATGCATTCTAATAAGGGGAAAGTCACTACAGCAGATTGAAAAGACTTGCTTTTATTACGAGTAGAACCTGCACAGAGCTGGGTTTGTAGTAATGAAGTGGGGCTACAAGCCTTTGCATCTGATTTTATGAAACTTAAATATTCGTGTTACTTTCCTCTTTATGTAATCATATTTTAGTTTTAATAGATTTGCTTAGAGTTTTTTTTTTTTTTATGAGGTAAAGGCTTGGGGCATAAAGGTATACATTACTGTATAGCCCCTGAGTTTTCAGTGGCAGGGGAGGTGTCAGAGAAGGAGGAATATATTCTAAAGTGAAGATCAGCTTTTAAAAGGGAAGTGTTTTTTCTTGCCATATGCACAGGGACTTCTCTTCTGAGTAGTTTACCTATCGCGAGTCTATTTCCTTCTTCATCTTTTGCTTTGTACTTGCTAAGAGCACTACGTGAAATGTATATTGGAATGTTTTTAGGAGATAGTGATTTATTTTTGGTTTTCTTTGTGGTAGTGTTGTTTGTTGGTTGGACATTCAGAAATTTAAAGTTTTCCTTCTTCATCTTTTGCTTTGTACTTGCTAAGAGCACTACGTGAAATGTATATTGGAATGTTTTTAGGAGATAGTGATTTATTTTTGGTTTTCTTTGTGGTAGTGTTGTTTGTTGGTTGGACATTCAGAAATTTAAAGTTTTCCATGTCCTTAAATATTGAAGATTTTCCTTCTTTTCCTTTGTTTCTGCCTTGCCATTCTTCGGTACCTAAGATTACATATATAGTTCTATTTTTAGTCACTAATTGAAAGATTTTTCTTTCTGACAACCAGTTTTTTAAACCTATTTGGAATTTATCTTGATGTAAGATAATAATTCTCTTCAGGCCTATGAATTAGAATTAATGAGAAAACAAATCATGCCTAGGATCCCATCCCAGACTAAATCATTTTGAGTTTCTGAAGGTGGGGTCTGACCGTTGTAATGCTTTAGAATTTCTGTGAGTGATTTGGAATGTGCAAACAGAGATAAGAAACACTGTGTAAAGAGTCAGGTGTGGATCTAGCGCTTCATTTTTCCCAATTGTTCCAAACCACTTCACAAAGATGTTTTAAAGAATGTTTACTGGTAAGGAAAAAGGAAAAAAAGAGCTTAAGTGAAAAAATATTGATATAAACTTTATATGTATGTGTATGCCAATACTCTGATTCTAATTTTACACTGATATATATGTATATGTCGTATTATTGACACAATTATATAACATATTACACCCTAATTATAAAATATAACCTATACTTTACATGTGGTCTATACAAAAGACTAAAAACATTACATTCAGTCTTTATGCTGATTATCTCAACGTGGTGGGATTTAAATTCTCTTATTTATACTTTTCTGCATTTTCCAAATTCTCTGCAAAGCGTATACATAATTCTTCATGATGAGAAAAAGTTGCAAAAGAACTTTAATTTAAAAAATTAATTTCTAATCATCCTTATAAAGGAGATCAACCTGAGCACTATCAGAGGCCACATCTTCTATAACCAAGTGACTCCGTTTGCTTGTTTGGAGACATTTGTTTCTGCCCAGTAAGCGTAAAATCTGAGAGCTGGTAGGAGTTCTGTTGGAAACATTTTTGAGTGGTTAAATGTCACCAGCACTTTGTCTAGGCTGGGCGCCCTCCCCACTTGTTGGAGTGGAGAAAGGGGGTGTGCAACATTCTATCCTGAGTATTTGGTTAGATATGAGCAGAGTAGAAATTTATTAAATAATGAGATCTTGAAATCATAGAATTGAAGTCTTAGAGAATTCCTTAAAACAGCCTCCGCATTTGATGAATAAGAAGTCTACAGGCTCTGGGGGTAAATAGCACTGATGGTCACACAAAGGCAGAGCCCCAACAAGACCCCAGGTATCTGGCCCCAGCCTACTGCCCTTTGCATTGTTTGAGACTCCGGTATTCAGGAAGATCAAGATTGTGACTATTCAGTAATTTTGAACTAGTAAAGTCTGTGCCTATTTGGACATATTTGTTCTGTGTTTGCTTCACTCCTTTGAGAAAAATCTGAAAAAGAAACTAGCAGTGACAACTTACACACCATTTCTGGAGTTCAAAGCAGTGACCGCTGTACATCATCTAACGCAATACTCTCAACAACCTTGCAAAGAAATGAGTTCAGGTCCTCACTGGTGGCGCCAACAGGTTAAGCACAGCACTATGAAGCTGTCCAGAGCCACTGCAGCACGAGTTCGATACCTGGCCAGGGAGAGTCCCATATGGTGCAGCAGACCTCTCCTGCCTCACCCACTGCTCCCCTCAGCAGTGTATTTCAGTCAGTCTGTCTGTTCCGCTCCCCACTCTGCCTCTGGTGAATCCTCTCACCACCCCACACCTCTGGTCTACACCCCAGCTTGCATGCATAAATAAATGAATCTTTAAAAAAAAATGAGTTCAAATAAATTTAGTGATGTATTCACTGTTACTCAGCTAAGTCACAACTTAGCTGTGTCTAAAACTTGTTAGTTGTTATACTGTACCCCCTTCTTTTGATTATAACAAACTTCAAGGGAAGTATTTTGTACTACAGAGAAAACAGACACCCTGGGCCTTTCATGTGTGTAAAAGATATTTATACAGGCTCGCCAGAACATTCTAACTACACTGGGAGAGGAGGCGGAAGGGAAACCCTTATTGAGAGAAATTTTTCTTTAATGTTGTGTGTACTCTGCCTGCACAGCGGGGAAGGAGAGGCCCTGTGTCACCAAATAACTGATGTTTACTGATAACTGATAGTTTAGCCTCTATCTCATTATCCAGGTTGTTCCTCATTTTTATGAAATACTATACTTTTCTTAAGATACATTAAAGAAAGATCTGTTTTTCATTTTATTATGTTTTGAAATTGTACACTTATTCATCTTATTCCTGAAAAGTTTAATTTGTAATCATTTTTATCACTTTGCAAATATGTAATCTTATATTTCATAAAAATGTGTTAACTACGTATGGCCTCCAAAATAGTTGTGCCATTGTTAACAGCGGTAAAGTGTTCTCTTTAGATTGAGATAATAGCATTAACATGTAGCTCTCTCATCAGCTTTTTATTTAATATTTTTTAAAATGAAATTGTAAAATTTGAATCAAGTGGAATCTGTTCACACACATCTCTGAATGATTTCACGTACAAACTCAACGTTGCTACGAGGCCGCTAATCTATTTAAACAGAGTAGGTAAGACACTGAGGACAAAGAGGGATTCTGTTGGTTATCATTTTTTGGCCAAAAGAATCACTTTGAGATTGTTCATTTAACAAAACTGACCCTTTTCAAACATTATATTTATAGTATTGAATATTGTATGACTTAAGTGATATATCCAAAATAATCTTGAAAAAAACGAGCAAAATTGGTCTCACGTAATTGGGTTTAAGACTTGCTCAAATGCTTCTGCAATTAAGAAGATATGGCTTTGGTATAAAAATAGACAAAAAGATTAATGGAAGAGAATACAGAGTCTAGAAATTGACACACACATTTATATAATCAATTGCTTTACAATGAAAGTGCCAAGGCAATTAAATGAGGGAAAGAAAGTCTTTGCAACAACTGGAATGACTGGTTAGATGTGTACAAAAATAATGAACTAATGAACTTTGACCCCAGGTCTTACCACACCCAAAAAGTTAATTTGAGAGGAATAACAGACTTATGATTAAAAGTTAAACCTACAAAACTTCTAGAAGAAAACTGAGTAGGTAAAGAACTTCTTAAGACAAGTAACACTTCGCAGCAGAGAAAGTTGATAAAGTAGGTTTTGTTGTAAATTTGTTTTTCAAAAGGTCCCTTGAAAAAAGTGAATGGCAAGCCACAAACTGCTGTATGCCAGATATTTGTTTCCCAAAACCCATAGATCCCAGAAATGACTTGGAAATAAAGAAGTCCTACAAATAAATTAGGAAAAATAAGACCTAATTTATAACAGTGGGCAAAAGCCTTGAACTTTATGCACAAAAGAGATTTATGGCCAATAGGTGCGTGGGGATATACTCAGAATCAGGAAATTAGAAATTAAAGCAAAATGCCACATGCACAACCCCTGAATGACTTAAATTAGTAAGATTGACAATTGTTAAATAGGGAGAATGTGGAGTAACTCAAATTCACATACAAGCTTTTTGGCTTTTAAACCGAGACAATCACTTTGGAAAACTTATTGGCACATTTTTATATGGTTACATATCCACTGATTCTAGGAATAATTCCACTCTCAGTTCTTTGTCTTAGAAGAAAAAAAAATCTAATGATAATAAAAATGTGCTTAGCAGCTTTACTCATAAAAGCCAAAACCTGGGAAAAATCCAAATAGCCATAATACGAGAATAAGGGGCCTCCCTAGTGGCGCAAGGGGTTAAGTCTCAGCACTATGAAGCTATCTCCAGACGCCATAGCACAAGTTTGATCCGCGGCCAGGGAGCTTCCCACATGGTGCAGCAGACCTCTCCTGTGTCACCCCCTCTACAGTATATTTCAACAGATCCTTCTGTTCAGTTTCCTACTCTGTCTCCGATGAATCCTTTCACCACCACCCCGCTCTGGCCTACACCCCAGCTCTTGTACGCATAAATAAAATAAATCTTTTTAAAGATAAGGGAATGAAAAAACAAATTGTGGTATACATTCAATCCCTAACAATGGGGACAGGTTCTGAGAGATGTGTCCTCATGTAATTTCATCACTATGGGAACGTCATAGAGTGGAGTGACATTAGCTTGGGAGGTGGAGCCTGCTACACACCAGGCTACATACAGGAACCACCTTAGCACATGTGGTTCATCATTGACTGAAATGTCCTTAAGCATCACACGACTGTACTCACATTATGGAATTTTACTCAGAAAGGAACAAACTACTGATATATACAAACACATGGGTGAATTCCGAATATACTGTTAAGCAAAAGAAAACATGCATGAAAGAGTATGTTCACATTCACAGGAAATTTTGGAGCAGGGAAAACTATTCTATGGTTATAGAAACACAAACAGTGAGACTTACTTAGAAGGGGACACAAGAAAACTTTCTGGGGTGCTAGAAATATTCTTACCTTGATGGGGACATTGGTTCCTTGGAAGTACACATTTATCAAAATTCATCAAATTGTATACTTAAGATCCATACATTTTACTCTATGTAAATCTTACCTAAAAATATTTTCTAGAGGTGCTGTCGTATTCATCACTGTGAAGGTAGCAAGCAAAGTTGTGTCACATAAGTTCTTAATTAGGTAGGTACCAGCAGAGAAGTAACACTCTACACTTGACTATGACTCAGCAGTTGACTGAGCTTCACCCTACAAGACCTGAATATATATTAATAGGAGCACTCCATGGAAGAGTGGAAAGTGCATTATTTTGCTTTACTTAGTTTGGGTAGACTAAACTCCATCCTGAAATGTTAGGTTTGATTGTAATTTAGTTCTTTAAAGGACCATGGATATATTGAAGAAGGAAAATGAAACTTAGTTAAAACAATGTGGAGTAGGTCCTAAGAGCAAATGTGAAGGAGTGAAATTATAAGAATTCAAGAAAAGGCTCCAAGAGAGGACTTCTTAAAAAACACCACCACTGTAAAATAACATGATTAAGAAAAAGGGGGTGTGAAAGAAATAATTTTTATATTTCACAGATGACACAATTCGATGCAATTATTCAAAACTGTAGCAAGAGCTATTTGGGTTCAACTTTGAGAATTTAGTGTTGAACATGTTCACACCTGTCAAAGGTCAGGGGTGAGAGCTAAACACTCAGTGTCTGTGCTACCTGCAAGCGCAGAAGGTTCTGCTGGCTGCTTGAGAGACCCCCCCCCAGGACCATGAACTGGTGATTGAGGGCCTCACAGGACAGGTTAGCGGGATCAGGGAAGGCCAGCCCTACGTCAGTGCTGATTCTGTTCATTTTGACTCTTTTTTTTTAAAGATTTATTTATGCATATAAGAGTTGGGGTGTAGGTCGGAGGTGTGGGGGGGTGAGAGGATTCACCAGAGACAGAGTGGGCAGCAGAACAGGCAGATCAGAAAAACACTGCTGAGGGAGCAGCGGGCGAGGCAGGAGAGGTCTGCTGTGCCATGTGGGAAGCGCCCTGGCCGGGGATGGAACTCGTGCCGCAGTGGCTGCCGATAGCTTCATAGTGCTGAGGCTTAACCCCGTGTGCCACCAGGGAGGCCCTGGACTTTGCTTTATAAATTGAGGTAATGTTAATTTACAACACTGTGTGTGATTTAGGGACACAAGTTCACACCTCTTCACTGTGTCACTACACCATGGCCACCACCAAGTGCCCATAATTTTGCACCGAGGTCTGTTGGACCCCACTTTGTTCCCTCTGACCAAGATTCCCCTCTGGAAGCCTGAGTTCTGCAGTCAGAATTCTAGGATTTGTTTGGGAGGAACTATATTTTTTTATTTGATTTCATTTCTATTTTATATATATTTTACATCAGTCTTCCTTTTTGTCCAATGTCTGCTTTCTCCTCTCAGGTTTAGTCCCCATAAAACCCCCACCACCAATTCACATGTGACTGTCACCACAACCCCTTGTGCCCTTCCCTCCCCTGTTTTGATCCTTCTCCTTCCCCCTCCTCTGCAGAGTATCTCTGACTAATAGTTACCTGTTAATTTTGTTTTTTAATTTATTACAATTTTTTTTAAGTTCTTTTTTTTTTTAAGATTTATTTATACATACAAGCTGGGGTACAGGCCAGAGGCGTGGGGCAGCGAGAGGGTTCACCAGAGACAGAGTGGGGAGCAGAACAGGCAGATCAGAAATACACTGGTGAGGGGAGCAGCGGGAGAGGCAGGAGAGGTCTGCAGCACCATGTGGGATTCTGCGGCCGGCGTTGCGCGCTGCCGACAGCTCCACAGCGCAGCGCTCAACCGCTGCGCCACCGGGGAGGCCCTATTACAATTTTTTTTCCGGATCCTTATTTGGTTGCCCTACATTCCTGCGAGGAACTATATTTTATAACCATTTTATATTCAACATTGAGAATTAGGGCTACCACATAACAATGCTTAGTAACTATCTGTTGAATGATGACCTGTATAAATTTCTCTACAGAACAATAATTGATTGGTTGCTATAGAGAAAAGCATTCATATTTTTTAATTAAAAATTTCCTTTTTTCATATACTCTATTGCAAAACTAAATGCACAAGGAAAGTAGAGGAATTTAATGGAATAAAAATTAAAATGATAATCAAGATAATATTATAAACAAATAAGCAAAAATCTAGGTCCACCAGGAAGATACCACTGGCTAAAAGTTTCTTGTGGACAGAGTCTTTGTGAATACTTATATTCTTTTTTTTTTTAAGATTTATTTATATATACATACAAGAACTGGGGTGTAGGCCAAAGGTGCGGGGGTCGCAGGAGAGGCGCGAGAGGATTCACCAGAGACAGAGTGGGGAGAAGAACGGGCAGACTGACTGAAATACACTGCTGAGGGGAGCAGTGGGTGAGACAGGAGAGGTCTGCTGCGCCATGTGGATTAGCTTCCTGGCTGGGGATCAAACTCATGTTGCACTGGCTGGTGATAGCTTGATAGTGCTGAAACTTTAACCCCTGAGCTACCAGGGAGGCCTGCCATTTTAAATTTTAAATGCACACATCACCTGGGTATAGAATACAATACTGTTGATTCTCAGCTCAGTACCAGTGGACTTTGGCACACCGTCCACTTGAACACAAACATTGCAAAGCCATGTTTTGCATAGCTACTTATCCAAATGAACAAAACTAGTAATTGCATGAGTGTCGAGAGCATCTTAAAATTTCTTCCACTGCATCATTACAATCTTCACGTAACATTTCCATTTTATGTGCTTTCATTTGACTTGTGGTTTTGTGTATGTGTGTGCCCACACACATACATATCTGGATATCTGGAAATAAATTCTTCCTTTTGATAGATTTTTTTTTAAAGATTTATTTATGCATACAAGCTGAGGTACAGGCCAGAAACGTGGGACAGCGAGAGGGTTCACCAGAGACAGAGTGGGGAGCAGAACAGGCAGATCAACGGAAATACACTGCTGAGGGGAACAGCAGGTGAGGCAGGAGAGCCCTGCTGCGCCATGTGGGAATCTCCCTGGCTGGGCATCTAACTCGCATTGCCGCTGCTGACAGCTCCACTGCTGTGCCACCAGGGAGGCCCCACCTTTTGATAGATTTTCTTCTAAGAATGTGTACACAAGATACTTGTTTTGCATGTTTCATCAACAGTATGTATTTCCCTATATTTTCTGAGTTCTCTGGCTTCAGGATAGAAACTACAATGCATCTTTTCTTATGCTTTGAATTCTAAGAAGTATCCTTATAATGACATGTTATTATGCCCTTGTATAGACTGTGATCTCATGCAGTAAAATGTACTTTTTGTGCTACCTGATATTATATAGTTGATGTCCATGAATATTGTTACATGTTACATTTATAGCATGTGGGTTGGCACTTGGTAGGGAGAGGCTGGGTTACACCATTGCCCCACAAAGGTTAAGACAGTTGCCAACTGAGAGTAGGCATTGCCTGGAGCCTTTTTGAGTACTCTTTAACTGCAAGAACAACATCAAACAAGATGGTAGATGGATTCATTAGCAGCTTGTTTGAATAGCATTTCCTCACTTTGAGATAAAAATGTTCTGAAGAGTTTGTTTAGGTCTACTAATGAATATTTCATCCCAGATGGGGAAAGCACTTGGGGCGGGGAGGAATGCTGCATAAACTACCCTCCCAAGAACTCACCCACCCTTTGTGTTCAAGTGGTGTGTCTCTCTGGAGAGGACAGGCCTGTGGATTTGAGAACACTGACTCTTTAAACACAGTTCACTGTTGTTTGGTTTGGTTTGTCGTGTGGAACTGAATTCTCACTTGTCATCGAAGAGTACGGTACATATGTGCGCAATTACATTAGATTCGATCAATATTGATTTAATGAACATTTCATTTTAGGAATTTTAAGATCCTCCCTCCTAAAGAATTTTTTATTAGGCTGAAACTCTACAAGGCATATAAAATGAAAAGGTCTACAAGTAAGTATATTTTGCAGTGTTGTAGAATGATTTTAATTTATGAGTTTAAAAAAAAATCTTTGAAGTGTATCAGTCCTCACATGCTCACGAGGTCTGGAGGATCAGGCCCTTCATTTGCATTTTTGTATTTTCTTTAGTGCCGAACAGATTTGATTAAAAAACAAAATTTGGCACAAGATTAATCCATACTGGGATTTTATTGCTTCTGTTATTTAAAACAAAAACAACAATCATGTTATGCTTTGAGGTGTGATTAGCACAAGACTACAGCAGCTACTTTTTCAGATGTGCCTCCTTTCATTTTGTTTTGTGTTTTCTCATTGAATCCCACATTTGTGGAATGGTGTGTTTGGAGATTACAATTTAGTTCACTCTCCTTGCATCTACCAAGACACAAAAAATTGGGTACGGTTTTCTTTTGCCCAGTTGCTACAAATGAGTACTTACACTTTGCCAAGGTATGAGAGCTTAAGTTATTACAAAGACAAGTGGCTTTGCCTAAAAGTGCGTCCTACAATTCTCATTTGAATTGTAAGAAATTTAAAGGTATGGTGGAAAAGCTAAAATAAGTTGCCTTACTCTGCCTCAGCCACCCACGTGCTAGGAGCCAGATTTCACCCTGTTAGACATCCACGGCAGGAAGGACTGGGAAGTCAGTGCCCTCTGGTTCTGTGCCTGCAGCTTTTCTTATAGTCTTTATGAAAAGAGTTGAGATCAGGGACTCCCTGGTGGCCTAGGGGTTAAGGCTAAGCCCAAAGGCGCAGCAGAACTTTCCTGCCTTGCCTGCTGCTCCCCTCAGCAGTATATTTCAGTCTATCCGCCTGATCTGCTCCCCACTCTGTCTCTGGTGAATCCTCTCACCTCCTGAACCTCTGACCTACACCCCAGTTCTTCTATGCAAAAAAAAAAAAAAAAAAAAGTTGAGATCAGCATGATGATTGGTCTCATTTTCCATAAACTACCAGTTTTACTTTCCCCGATGTGACTTTGATTTGGAATTGCTCTCCTTGTTTTTGAGAACATTATGGTCGAAATTTAATATTTCTTGAGCACTCTGTTTTTTGGACTTCCAAAATTACAAAATACTAACATTAGTAGTATCACCCACCACTAGCATTGCTGGAAGTTAAATCAAATAGTCCAGTAATGTTTTCAATTAGTTAAAGGTAAAATATAGCACTTTAAATTTTTTCTTTAGGAAAAGAATTATATCTTCAAGGGAACTTCCTTTAAGAATGTTTAATTAGAACAGCGAGAACGCTGAAACATTATTGACAATTAAGTGATCGATAAGTAAGAACGATGACCTTATGAAGCAAGGTGTTTTTAGTTTTATTGATTTGCCACTATTGCAAAATTCTGTAATTTGGGAGGTACAACCTCGCACCTTCCTAAGTTCTGTGCCTCCCTCGCCTACCACGGAAACTCCAGTGTCTCAACCCCCTCAACTCCCCTCTTCTAGTCCCTTCTTCCTCCCCATCCACTTCCTCAGGAAACCAGTATACTTTTCATAGAATCTAAGAACTATTCTTGTTGTCTTAATTATTTATAATCTGCAAATGAGTGAGGCCATTTGCTGCCTTCATTTTCTGACTTATTTCACAGAGCATAATCATCTCAATGTCCATCCATTTTGTCCCAAAAGGCACTATTTTATCTTAAAAGCAACTCATGTTCTTTGGAGAAATCTCAGACTCTTATTTGGGGGAGGGAACATATAAGAAAATGCCAGAATATCTTGCCAAACCAGACAGAAGGGAAACTATCAGTGATTACTAGAGTCTTGTCTAATGCACTTAGGGACAAACTTGAAAAGGTTCCCAATAGCCAAATGGAATATTTTGAGCATCACTGAAAAACTGCTGTGGATTGAAATGCAGAAGGCATGGGTCCGTGAGTTCAAAAGGATACCAAAAAAATGGATTGCCTCTGAAGGGAACAAAATCATGTTTTTGAAAACTGATACAGAAAAAAGGACGAAATGTGTGCTGTGTCTTTTCTATATGAATTGTGCTGGTAGACGAGGGGACACTTCATGCAATTATTACAGTTCAAAACTAAGAAGGACTGGAATGATAGACAATAACAGTTTTGCCCCTGTCCAAACAGATAATGGTCCGAGGGAGCCAGCACTAATGCCTGCTAACACCAGGGGAGGGAGCAAGAATTTGAAAGCTTTTGTAGGAGGAAGCAACCATCTTTGAAATGGTTCTGCCAAAGAAGGTGACCTGGATTTGATGAAGCCTCTAGATCAATTTACTAGAAAAACAGAGGACAAAGGGATAGGACCATCTACCACAGGAGACACTCAGCCAAATCCAGAGTGTGGGGCACACTACAGGAAAAAGCTACCCTAGTTTCTTTAAAAAGAAATAGCCAAGAAAATAAAAGAGATGGAGAAAGACTATAGAAAACAAAACAAAAAACATAATGAATGGAAAATAAACCAGACAAAAATAGGTGACCAGCATTTAAAAAACTATAAAAGGAACTTTTGCCATGAAAGAAACCATGAGAAATTTGAATTCCTCAATGTGTGTATTAAGCCAAAACAAATTCCTAGACAACATTATCATTTCACAATTTTATTCACTATGATATTTATAAGACTGATATTATAATGACACTCCTCTATAAATAATTCAGTATGTATCTCTAAAAATTAGTCTTAAGGAACCCATGATACCATTACACTGGTCAACAGTGAGATCATAACTGACTTAAGGCCCTCATCTGTAGTATCCTGGTGTGCTGAACATGAATATAACCCTGAAAATTTTTTATTAGCTCTCATTTTGAAGATATTTCATATAATTCATTTTACGTTTCACTGTGTAAATTTATCCAGTAGGACTGCAACAACATCCTAAATCAGCCTAGAATGATGTAATATTATATCGCATTGCATAATACCATCATGCGCACATCACCCAGAGTTGATTGCATCATTTTCTGATGCAATGCAATACTACTGCCAGGCGGCTACTGAAGTAAGCTGATGTCAGCAGTGCACTCTATAAAGCCCTGTTGGAAAGGTTGAACATTGAAAATATTTCAGACTTTGTGCGAGACAGTTTAAGCTACTGTTCCATAGAACTGTTATGATTTTATCCATTTAGGCACAATACAGAACAGTAGTGCCTCGAAAGTGTTAATAGCGTAGATATTTTCTGCTCTATTTGTAGGGAAGTGACATTTGCCAACCAGAAGAAAAGGATCTTCTCAAGTGAAGAAGGCTTATCATCTTTACTTCAGATGCAAGGTTGGTGACCAAGACAAGCCTTGGGCCCCACATATATGCTGTGCTACATGTCCAACACAGCTTTCACCTTGGTTAAATTGCAAAAGACCATCAATGCCGTTTGCAGTCCCCAGGGTGTGGAGAGAGCCAAGCAACCACATAAAAGACTGTTCCTTCTACTTGGTTCCTCCTCTTTCTGGTGGAATAATGAAGCAAAAGAAGTCGAGAATAGTCTACCCAAACATTCTGTCTGCATTGAGATGACCGGTTCAACAACTTGCTGCAGGGTGATACAAAACAAGCATGGAATGCTTTTCGCCGAGTAGCTACAAACTTTCTTGGCAATGTTAGGGCAGAAAACTACAAGGAACTAGTAGAAGACATGCTGATGCAGTATCAGAAACTTGGCTGCAATATGTCTCTAAAGATCCACTTCCTTCATTCCCATCTGGATTTCTTCCCTGAAAACTGTGGTATGGTCAGTGATGAACATGGTGAACATTTTCATCGAGATATCACATCAATGGAACAAAGATACCAGGGGTCCCCTACAATGCTGGCTGACTACTGCTGGACACTCCCCAGAGATGCTCCTGAACAGCTGTATAAGAGACAAGCGAAGAAATCTAAGAAGTAGTCTATGACTTGATTTTTTACAGATACTAACCAAGGCCTATTATTATTGGCATGCATGTCGTGATGTAAACATCTATTTATTGCGGATTACAAAAAAACTAGAGCCAAAATTAGATTTTGACTGTCATATTTGTGTTGAGCACATACAAATTGATAGCAAATGACAAATTTTATTTCAGTAACATGACTTTTGTAAAAATTTGTTGACTAGAGTTATTATGCCAGTTCAAAGCCACAACATTTCCTTCATATCATAAAATATGCTATGAAGTGCTATGTGCTATGAAGCTATTAGCAGCCACTGTCACCTGAGTTTGACCCCTGGCCAGGGAGCTGACCCACATGGCACAGCAGACCTCCCCTCTCTCTCTGCTGCCGCCTCAGCAGTGTATTTTAGTAGATTCGCCTGTTTGCTCCTCACTCTGTCTCTAGGGAATCCTCTCACCACCACCCCCCACACCTCTGACCTACACACCAGTTCTTGTATGTATAAATAAAAATTTTTTAAAGAACTATTAAAAAAATACACACATGGAATATGTATGGAGGGTTGTCCATGATTGATAGTTTTTAGAGCAGGGTGATAGAAGACTTGTTGAACTATTCTGTCTACTCTGGATTCTTCAAAATTCTCACTTTTAAAAATGTTTTTTAAATACATTGCAAATACATTTGAAAGAAACTTTTCTTTCAAAGAAAATAATCCATAAACAGTTTTGAGGTACAAAGATAAGAATTATGTATTATTTCTTCTTTTTATCTTTTTTGACTCCTAAAGTGATAATAGAAAATGCTTATAACCTTTCATCATGTCATATTTTATATACACAAAAGAATACTTCTGCATATCATATTGTTTGGTTTTTCATAGTTTTGAGATTTGTATAAACAGCATTATTTTGGATATGACTTTCCCTTTTCATTCAGGTTTTTAAAATCTATCTTGTTGCCTAGCTCCATAGTTCTTTCATTTTTTACTGCTATATATGTTTCATTGTACACACCAGAGTTTAAACAACCTCCTGTCAATGGCCATTGGTTACTGCTGGGTTGGATGGAGGATAATCTGAATTGTCCTTCCATGGACATGCTTCTGGAACACACAGAAGAATCTAACCACTGAGGCACAGACAATGCATAAATTCAGGTTCACAACATGTTCCTAACTATCTTCTATAGTGCTTCTACTTCAAGGCCCAGGAGTAATATGTCCAGTTATGCCTACCCAGCATTTCTTTTTTCCATTCTTCTGGTAACAGCAACTCAGTTTTCTACTAGGAAACCACTTCTGAGTATTTTCTCCATCCACACTTTTTTTGGTAAAGATTGATTTATTTACGCATACAAGAGCTGGGAGGTCAGCCAGAGGTGTTGTGGGGTGGGGGAAAGGGGATGAGCAGATTCACCAGAGACAGAGTAGGGAGCAGAACAGGCAGATCTACTAAAATACACTGCTGGGGGGAGCAGTGGGCAAGACAGGAGAAGTCTGCTGGGCCATGTGGGTCAGCTACTTGGCCAGGGATCAAACTTGAGCTGCAGTGGCTGCCGATAGTCATAGTGCTGAGACTTAACCCCTTGTGCCACCAGGGAGGCCCACAATCCACATGGTTTTGATGGGAGTTAGTTTCTTCTCCACTGCCCAGAAATGCACTGGTCTAGTCCTGGCCTATTCCCCAGCACAGGCCAAGAGGGACATTTGACTAGGCGGTGCTTCAGGGGCCTCAGTCAGCCTTGATTTCACAAATTGGGGGGAAAGTAGCTTTTAGTTTTTACTCTGGGTCTTCTGAGCTAATGGAATGTATGCTTAGAGGTGCTGATGGTAGTCATACAAGTGCCCAAAAGTGAATCCACCCAGAAGAAAGGAGAACCAAAATGAGGGAGTTTGATTTCTAGATCTAGCCTCAACCAAAGCCAGATAAATTCCTGGTTTCTTCAGCGACATAGGCCAGTGGGTAACTTCCCACATTCTGCTCCCAGTCCTGACCCACATGTGATTTATTTAAGAAGCATTTACTATCTACCTCTGATAGATGTAAGGAACAACCATGTACCCAGGATGAATGAAGATACAGGAATGAATGTAGAAAGAGTACAGATGGAATACTTGCTTATTTTGATTTTTATTTAAGTGAGCTCTGCATTGGAAAACTAAAGTTTCAGCCTCTGATCATCTTTTGTATAGACACTTATAAAGAAGCAAATAGTTTTCAAGCTTCCTCAAAAGCAGTGGGTCAAAATGTTCAGTGTGTTAACTTTCCAGAACGTCTGAGACACAGCAAAAGCAGTAATAAGAGGAAAATATATAGCATTACAAGCTCACATCAAGAAACAAGAAACAACCCAAAGAAACAATTTAATCTCCCTTCTCAAAGAACTAGAAAATGAACAACAAAAAACCCCAAAAGACAGTTTAAGAAGGGAAATAATAAAAATCAAAGCAGAACTAAATGAAATGGAAATAAAAAAAAAAATCCAGAAAATTAACGAGACCAAAAGCTGGTTCTTTGAAAAAAATAAACAAAATAGACAAACCACTAGCCAGGCTTACACAGAAAAAACGAGAGAAAACACAAATAAATAGGATCATAAATGAAAAAGGAGAAATCACAACGGACACAGCAAAAATAAAAAAAATAATCAGAGATTACTATAAACAGCTATACGGAAACAAGTATAACAACCTAGAGGATATGGACAAATTCCTAAAACGATACAAGCACCCAAAACTAGACAAAGAAGATATAGAACACCTAAACAGACCAATCATAAGTAGTGAAATTGAAGCAGTAATTAAAAACCTCCCCAAAAACAAAAGCCCAGGACCAGATGGTTTCACAAATGAATTCTACTAAACATTCAAAAATGAAATAGCCCCTATATTACACAAACTCTTTCAAAAAATCGAGAAGGAAGGAGTACTACCAAACACATTCTATGAAGCAAATATTACTCTAATACCCAAACCAGACAAAGACAACACAAAAAAAGAAAATTACAGACCAATCTCCCTAATGAATACTGAGGCAAAAATATTTAATAAAATCTTGGCCAATAGGATCCAACAATGCATCCATAATATAATACACCACGACCAAGTGGGATTTATCCCAGGGGCACAAGGATGGTTCAACATCTGAAAATCAATCAATGTAATCCAACACATCAACAAAAAGAAAAATAAAGACCATATGATCATATCAATTGATGCTAAGAAAGCATTTGACAAAGTACAACACCCATTTATGATAAAAGCCCTTGAAATCCTTGGGATAGAAGGAACATACCTCAACATAATAAAAGCCATATACGACAAACCCACGGCCAATATTATACTCAACGGTGAGAAGCTGAAGGCCTTTCCCCTAAGATCAGGCACAAGGCAAGGATGTCCACTCTCACCATTACTTTT
>PVIJ01019343.1:0-23802 GCA_004024925.1 Scalopus aquaticus
CCCCGCAATGCTGTCTTTGGCCTGGTTCTCTGCTTACTAGCATCCTCCCTTGCTTCCTGTAAGCAAGCATAGCTCAGAGGGGCATGGTTACTTCCTCCCAAGTGATAACTCCACTTCACAATATCTAAGTTATCACTTGAATGTCCACTTTTTAGATACTCAAATGATTGTTAAGCAGAAATGGATAAGTTTAAGTTTATGAATAAAGTTGGCACTGCATACATAACTTTTCTATACTTGAACTTCTCTGAATTAAAGTGTAAAGAAGTGAATGAAATTGGAGGCATTTCTGTGTGGTGCTGTGGTTAATGTCTGGCTATAGAGGCACTGCTTTAGAGCTGTACCCAGAATTCTAAAGGTTGGGTGGGGTTTTGAGAATGCTGGGTTTAGGAAAGGTCTGAGGAATTTGGACAAGGCACACCCTTAATTGATGCAGGCACAGACCCCAGGCCAGGTCATCTTTTTCTGTCTGAGGTGAAGACCCTTCTCTTTCAGGTCCTTGGTCAAAATATCCAAAATCTGACACAAGGCCGGGTCTGTCTAAGCTCAGTGAATGTTTCTTAAACCAAAAGCTTCTTTTCCTCCTGGAGTTACAGACTAGATTCTTTCTTTTAAAGATGGTGTGATTTTCCACTGTGAATCTCTTTCTTGCATGCTCATACTTTTTCAAACATGCCATCCCTGGACACCCCCCTACCCCCATGATTACTTTCCTAATAGAGTTGGTCTCTCTACCAGCAAACGTTGCCACTTCTTTCTTAACAGTATACTAGGAAAAAGTGAACAAAGAAACCCACTCAGAAGTGGCCTGTACTCAGCCTCTTGCCTCCTGTCCCCTTCAAAGGCCCAGGAGTTTTTTTCCAAAGGGTTACAGTGACCTGTCTGAGAGAGTAAAACCATCATGGAACAAGGGCTTTGATTTCTCTTTTTCATTATTCTTTAAATTTATTTGTTTATTATTTTAATTGTAAGCAGAAAGGAGTTTACTGGACTGTGCAAGCCAGGAGACAAGTGGTCTTTTGAACTAAAACCAGGCTCCCTGGTGTGAAGTGTTTGTATTCTCTAGGGAGGTTATGCATATTCATGGTGATATTCATAGGGTCGTTATACATATTCACAGGAGGTTATACGTATTTATTGAGTTTCTGCGAAACCAGGTATTTCTAAGGGTCAGGCTGGCTACTCAGTCATTCATCATATGTGCTACATGATCCCGTGTTCAGTTGAGAGTGGAGTTTTAAGCATCATAATTAAGGGATGGTTGGACTTTCTGTTTCAAAAGACATGGGTCTGTAGCTTCCGAACAGACTGAGCTCACTGGGCCTTGAATGGACTTTGTGGTGTCTTGTCAAAAGACAGAACAAAAGGTAACTGACGGCCTTGAACTCAGGCTCTCCTCAAAACTGCATCCAATGATAGGCCAAGGCTGTTTTCCTCTCAAGGTTCAACTGGGTAAACTTCATATCCACAGCTGTGGGCTGGAGATAGCAGTTCCTTGCAAGTGGGCCTTTCCATAGACCACTCACAACCTGGAAGCTTGTCAGGAGTGAGAACGCGGTGGGAGGAGGGGGTTAAAAAAGAAAGGAAGACAGAATGGAGAGAAACAAAAAGAGACAGAGAGAGAAGGAGACAAGGAGAGGATGGGAGAAAGATACACAGATATAAAAGAGAAACAGGGAGAGAGAGAAAGCCATTTCTTTTTGTTAAATTTTATTTTCTGTTTTTGTACATTTTTGTTATTTCCTTTTTTTTCTGTAATTTTTGCAGTATCAGTTTTTTTAAATTAACATTTACCTCCTAATTTCTGTGTTTTAAAGTTAGTAGTTTCCTTTGGAACAGGCAAATAACATTGTACTACCTGAAAATCAGCCTCTAGGCTACATCACTAACATATAACATTAGTATATATCAACGTGCTCACAGGCGCTGTCCTCGTTAGTATAGTGGTGAGTATCCCCGCCTGTCACGCGGGAGACCGGGGTTCGATTCCCCGACGGGGAGGCTGCAAATTAACCTTCTTTTCGTGTTTTCTTAAATCCACCGTCATGTTTTGGAAGTTTCGGCCGTTTGGCTTTTCAGTGGAAGTCCACGCCAAATAAACACACCAGACAAATCAAATGGGATGACGCTCTGGATTAAACAAAGCGAGAGATGGCAAGGCCGTAGGACAGATGGGCAGGAGTGCGACCTTGTTGATTGCGAACCGGTCCAAACCTGCTCTAAAGGGTAGAATGAATTCTACTGCCGGCAGAATATTGGGCTCCTGCGCAGATCCACCTAGATCTCAGAGAAAGACGCCCAATGCTCCTTTTCCACCGATCCCTAGGGACCAAGCTCCGCGGCGACAGAGAACCAGGGGCAGGTCTGGGTAAGTGGAGAGACAATTCTGCTGTGGTGGTGCACTTAATAGTGCAACCAGGTCACCCTTCAGTCCTCTTTCCATGGGGAAGTCAGCTTGAGAAAGTGGGAACCAAATATAAAGAACAGGTTCAACTAACTGGTTCCATTTATTTCAGTGTCATACCTCTTGAAAAGAAAAAAGTTGTTAAAAAGCATCCGTTTGCATTGGCCGGGAATCGAACCCGGGCCTCCCGCGTGGCAGGCGAGAATTCTACCACTGAACCACCAATGCACCGATGAGAAATTAGTCCCAGCGTCTTTCCTTAACCTCATTTTTGCAGATCCTCTGCGTCACAGTTTTGAAAATGCTGCCTTTATGTTTCAAAATAAAGAAATTTCAAGACTTTATAAAAAAATAATTGTTTGAACTCCTAGCCTTGCTGTTTTATTCGCGAAGCGACAAGCTTCCGGCTCTTGCCGAGTTGCTGGACTCGGATCAGTCCGGCCGAACAAGCGGGAGAACCTGAGTGCTCGGGAAGCGGCGGCCACCGCCAGCTGCCGCCACCGACCGCCCTTAGGACCTCGGGGAAGCTGCAGTTTCTCTGCAGCGAAGAACTAGGCGGTGGGGCCGCGTAAAACCCACTGCGCACGGCGATCCCGCTGTCCTGCTCCCGGAGCTGACTGCGCGAGCTGAAGCCTGCTCAGCCGGAAAGCCGAAGGCTCACGGGGTGGTGTGGGGACGGGAAGGCAGAGGCCCCCAGACAACTGCATAAAAAGATAAGCTCCTGCGCGCTGCTGGAGCCTAGTGAGCTGGGCGAGTTTCAAAGGGAGAAGGGAGCAGTACTCCAACCGCCTTCCGAAGGTCCTACTGCCCTGGCGCTCTCGCAAGATACGGCGTCGGGGTCCACATCCATTTGTCCCCGCAGTGCGAGGGGGCGCGGGCCGTATTAGCCCGGAGGAAGCGGCCATCTGCCTCGCCCCGGACCCACGCATTTGTGAGCCGGCAAGTCCCACACGGGTTGACTCCTAACCCATCACCCGGACCACCTAGCCCGGCCTAGTTGGCTTTGTCCGAGGGGCGGCTCTACCGGTAGCTCCCTGGGGCAGGTCCGCGGGCAAGCCGGAGTGCTGATGGAGGACAGTATGAGAAAATGCAAGATCACCTGCGCTGTACGTGGGTCCCCTACCCCTGGTACCGGAGACAGCAGATGGGGTGATTGGCGAGTGTTCCTCAAATTTTAATAAGCATATGAATCATATGGAGATCTTATAGAATGCTGAGATCTGTGTTTCTAATTAGTTCCCAAGTTATTTCACTTAGCCCTGATATTTTTCCATTTTTCTACAAGCAAACTAAGACTCAGAAAAGTCAAATGTATTTGCCAAGGTCATAATCTGTAATAGTAAATAACAAAGAATGACGCTTGCCTGGCAAACCTTCACTAATCAACCTCAAAATCCTTCCATCCTCACACTTCAGGACCCTGCACATTCAGTCTTTTCTGTTTAACTGTTCTTTCTTCTTTCTAAAAGGACAAACTATTTTTCTCCAAATCAGAAAGTGGCATGCTGTGCTATTCAAGAAAAAGGAATTCTTGAAACAATACACTCCACCAATTTATCTTTTTAAAATTTCTACTGCTTTCCCTATTTGGTCAGTTGGTTTCTTTTCCTATTTTTTTTGTGACACCAAAACCAATTTTGATTTAGGATTGTGGATATGGGTCAGGCAAGATGGTGGAGAATCTGAGCTTATCAAAGTTTGACCCTACACCCTTAATATGATCAGTTACAGGAATTTAAGGGATCAGGGTTGAGTTTTTCGTCAGAGTCTTGTTTGGTGTCTATCTGTCCTCCTTAGTGTGCTTGACTCATAAAAAGGACTCAATAAACTGTCAAATAAAGGAATGGATAATTAGGTACTGAGAAGCTGGAGTCTAAAGGAAAAAAACCTTTTTTTTCATTGTTAGTTTCAACTGCTTCCTGATTTCATAGACCATTACCCTGCCTATGGTATGGGGGAAAAACAGACTTTAATACTCACAGCACAAAAAATCACCATATATAGAGTAGTAGGATAAAAAAAGTATTTACTTGCTTTTCTATAAATTTAGTCTAATTTGTTGATTGGAGAACAGGCAAAACGTTGTTTGTCAGAAGTGGGATTCGAACCCACGCCTCCAGGGGAGACTGCGACCTGAACGCAGCGCCTTAGACCGCTCGGCCATCCTGACATACGAACATAAGTGCGCTCCCTGTTGGCTCGCTTTCTGATCAACAGAAAATGCTGCATCACGCCGCCAAGTAACATCAATGCTGTGCTTACTGTGTTTAACAGAACGAGAATTTTTTCTGGACTCCTTTGCAAAGCAGGAAAAAATAAAGCTGTCTCCGAGCCTATTTTTTATTTCTTCACTCTCTTAACTTATCAGATACGTTTTTCCCGGGATCCCTTGTAGTGTTCTCTCTCCAGATGGGACAGTCACTCCAAGTGAACTGCCTAAATGACCGCTACCGAAGTGGTGGACCCAGTGTTGGGGCTGGGACGAGAAAAGGTGACGGAGAACACTTGGCAAAGCTAGACCTTGGCTCGGGGGGGGGGGGGGGGAAAGGGGGAGCCTCTGCGTCATTTGCTGACAGAGACATCCATCCCTACTGGGAAGTCTGGGGGCCCCAGATGACGATTCTAAGAGATCAAAAACCCTGAGAAATTCACGACCTCCTTTGTCTTCTATATAAAATTCCCAGTTATTTTCCGGGCGGGGGTATTGATGGTATAGTGGTGAGCACAGCTGCCTTCCAAGCAGTTGGCCGGGGTTTGATTCCCGGCTAATGCAACCCCTTCACCCGCCCGATTATGCTCCAGTTCTAGAGGAATCTTTGGGATTTTTCTGTATCTTGGGGTATCTTTTCTAAAACTCAGCCTCGAAGAGGGGCCTTTGTGTTTATATCTGAGAGATTCACAAGGTAGCCATGAACTCCTGGGCAGTTGGAGTTGGCAAGTGGGTTGAGAAAGTGCATCTTCAAGTCTGTTTAATTAGATTAGTTGACACTAATTAATCGAAAATTTATAATTAGCATTTAAGACATACTTATTTTAGTTATTGAATAGCTTTTAAGTACATTTGCAAAAAATGGGATATGTGACTCTACTTTTTCAAGTTTTTTGATATCTAGGTACTAATTTTTTCTGATGAAAATTTAAGGTCCAAGTTGAAATCTGCCTGCAAGTGTAAAATACACTCTATTTTAAGATTAAGTACGATAAATGTCTTAATTAATGTTTTTATATGAGTTACATATTGAGATAATACTTTGGATATAATGGGTTAAATAAGACATACTATTAAAATTATCAAATCTTTTAAAAATGACATTTTGAAATGTCATTATTAGAAAATCAAAAGTTACAAGTGGGTCTTCCATTATGCTTGCATTGTAATATGCCGGTCTAGATTGTTAAAAGGTAGTACAATTTGCCAGCAACCAGAGAAATTTCACCGATTAAATTGCTGCAGCAGTCTTGAAGTACCATTCTAAGGAGCGCTTATCAAAAGCACGCTATGGATTTCCTCTTTAGTATAGTGGTGAGTAACCCCCCACCCCCACCACACACACTTGACTCCCCCAATGCCCCAGCTCTCCTCACGACAGAGACCCCGGCTCCCCTATTGGGATGTCAGTGGTAACCTCCCTTCCCACTTTGTATACAGGCTCTCTTACTGTTAAGGCAGGAATTACTCTTAACTAATTTCTCTTCTAGAGTATGTCTCTCCTCTCCTCCAGTAGTTGCGGTTATTTTAATCCCGGTTTTACTTTAAATGCGTTGGTGGTTCACCCTGTAGCAAGTTCCCATCTGATCTGCCAAGGAACTGACCTGTCACTGACTTTCTCTTCCCTGCGGCCCACTAACAGAACATTCCAGAATCCAGTTTACTTTGTTGGCTGTCTGCCTGCCTGTCAGTAGTGACTAGCCTAAAATTTTAAATTCGCACACTTTGGATTACCATACTACACAAAAGAGTGCAAACATGTGACATAACCTCCCTAAAACGGGTGATGTGGAATAAGCGAAGAGTTTATATCTTTACCAGATGTAGAGAAATGAGCTCTGGTCTTAAAACTAACGAATAGTTTGCTGTTGGGCAAGTCATTTAGCTTCTGTGGGCTTCGTTTTTTCATCTGTAATGTGGAGGAACCAAACTCTTTTGAAGACCTTTCCAGGTTCTAAAATCCTTGGAAGTAGTACTCTGCAATTAAATTGAGTGTGGGTTTTCGGTGTCAAACATACCTTGAATCTAAGTTCTTTCACTGAATTAGCTCTTTGATGTCACAGAAAATACGGAGAATAAATCCAAGAAATAAAAGGCATCCGTATTTCCATCATCCAGAATGCACGGACCATCGGGAAAAGTTACTGAATATGTATTTCCCTCATTGAAACAGGATTGATTTCATTCAAAAAAATTTCAGTTTTTTTCCTAACAGATTTATTTAACAGAAAAAACTATTTAGTATACATGCTCAATATTGATGGTCAGGGTAGTATTCCTTTTCCTAAGAACAAATGTGAAACCTTAAATATTCAACAATCCTGGCATGCTATATTTTTATTACTACTAAAACTAAGTATTTTTTCAATTCCATTCAGTTTTTCTTAGATACTTGAGTTATTTGAAAACATGTTTTTATAATTTCCAAATGTATGAGGCTTTTAAAAGTTATATTTTGTAACTGATTTCGGATTTGCATAATGCTCAGAGAATGTGTTCCAAATGATATAGATGCCAGGCTTGTTTTATGGCCTTATGTAAAGTGAATTTTCATAAATGTTCCATACGCATTTGAGAAACAGGTATATACAATAACTGTTGGTTGCTGAGTTCTCTACATTGTGTCCATATGCCTAGTAATATTTTTTCTCTATTTGACCTCTGAAATACTGAGAGAAGTATTCTGAATTCTGAATACTGAATTCCCTCACTGAGTGATAGATTTGTTGACTTTCCCTTGTAAATCTAAAAATTCTAACTTTTATATTTTACTGCTATTTTAGTAGATACATATTTGTTTAGAATTATTTTATGTTCACTGTAAGTTTAATCTTTTATTATTGTATGGTATCATTTCTTAAAGTTTATTTTTCTCATATAGCCTTATGCCAACTTTCTTAGTGTTAGAATGTTCTTGGCATGCCTTTTTCCATTTGTTTATATTCAATCTTTCTGTTTATTTATGCTTTGATGTCATTCTTTGAAACAGAATAAAATTTATTTTAAATATTTTGTCTTTAACTGGCAACTTTTCTCCATTTATATTTATCATGATTACTGATATATTTGGATTTATTTCACCACTCCATTTATACTTTTTGTCTCGGTTTTGCTTTTCTTTTTCTTTTTTTTCTTCTTTTGAGAGCTGTCATGTGTACATGTAAAGTGAAGCATACAAAATGTATGTGTATTTAGAATGAACTGGTAATTTTTAATTTCTGCTGTCAATCCAATAAAGGAGAAGATGAAAACAGTGGCTTCCAAAGTTGAACTTCACAGATGAGTAAAATTTTCCCCCAAATGTTGGTGACCAGTATGGTGTTGACAACATTTTATTTTGCCAAGTTAGGAAATTAATAAAATGACCATACCCACAACTATCTTCACCATAATTTCATAAAGAAAAGACATTGAAAAAATTTTAAAATATAAAAACAATGTCAGTTTAGAGGTCATTTGCAAACTTATTGGAGACACACAGGCATATACAATTTAGGTACATTATCTCTGTATTTGTGTGTATTCTCATTTCACTGAACATCATCGAAAACTTGACCTGCACCTGGACTGGAACCTACCAAAGAAGGAGGAGGTTCAGAAAGGAGGTTCTGCGGAGGTTTCAGGGGCCCACCTACTTGGACATCAGGGGAAGGGGCTGCTTGTGTGTACGGCAAAGAAAGAGCTAGCGTGGTGGAGAAGCTGGGTGCTTCAGGAGAAGGTAATAGGACTCCAGGAGTCTGCGAATGTTTAAGGGACCAAGAACCGAGAGGAGACTATCGCCAGGCAGAAGAGAACCTGATACCGCCCAGCCCAGCCGGATACCCCTGGGTTGATCGTGTTGGAGTAAGGGGTATTTACCCTCAAATGTTTAGATCTGGATGCGTCAGTGTGAAAGTCCTTAAGTTATAGGCCTTTACAAACTGCATTCTGTCAGATGCCTGAAGTTGCTTGTAGAGACCTTCCTAACAGCTGGGATTGAAGACTGATTTGTTACTTTAGACTCTCGGACTTAGAGATAACATTTTTGCCCACATGAATGTACACCTGATACAGGTGTACAATTTTAAATTTAAATTTTAAAATTTCACAGTAATAAACTTGTTACGGGTTAAAGCTCGTGTACACTTGAATACATACATTACCTGGACCAGCATTTATTGTAATAATATAAACCAACACATTATTGTATGTAATAATGTAAATTATTTGCATTAAGTCACTTATAATGTGAATAATGTAAAAATGTCTATAAAAACCAGGTGAGTTTTTATTTATTTATTTATTTTTGCCCTAATTCTCTGAGCAAAGCCAAGTGAGCTTGGGAGTCCACAAGAGCACTTCCACCTAGGATTCCCCAAGGATCCTTGCAGCCACTCCGGGTGACGCTGAATCCTGTCTCGAGTCCAGGCAGGTGCTGCCAGGGTGATTGACTTCTCTCGGGCTTCCTGAGGGGTTCACATGCATGAAACGGTAACAGTCCTGTTAGAGATCCCAAAGCTTCCCCGACCTCCTTTTTCACGGTGATATGGGGAACACACCGATTTCATTCTTCAGTGAAGGGACCTTGCGAGTAAGCAGGCTCTCGCCTGTCTCTGTGGCGCAATCGGTTAGCGCGTTCGGCTGTTAACCGAAAGGTTGGTGGTTCGAGCCCACCCAGGGACGGGGTTACGCTCAGTGTTTTGATTTCCCTGGGTTGTGCAGTTGGAGGTATTTAACTTCCAAAAAGTAATCTTGCTTATCTGCTCTTGGCGCAGGCTCCGGTGCTTCTACTTCACCTGGCCTAACCTGGTTTCTCTGCAAACGCTTTAAGAACAACGGATCTGGTCTGCCTGACTGACCAGGTTTGGGTTACGCACGTACGTAATGACTTTATCTTTAACTGACTTAGGGGCCGATAAAATTGCATCTTGAAACATGCTATAAGGTTGCCTACCAAAGAAAGTAAATATAATTCAGAGATGAATTCTTTTACCAAACCTGGGCTTGCCTTGCCTTTGTAGGCTTATTTTGTAACTCAGGAAACCGGCAAGTTTGATCCTGAGCCCTTAGTCATGCTACGCCCTAGGCGACCAATTCTTGGAAAGTATCTTCTGAATAGGCACCGTCCTTTCTATCTCTGCAGGTTTCTTCCCCTTGACTTCCCTGGATTATTGCACTACCTACCTATCCATCTTCCCTGCTTTCTACTCTCCCCTCCCTTCCACACTCCAAGTAGTAAGCAAGAGAGGCTGTCTAAAATGCAAATAGAACCCGCTTAAACAGTCAATAGCTTTCAGGGTGGGCTACACTCTCCTTAGCTTGGAAGACAATACTTTCATGATCTGGTCCTCAAACTCTTCCTCCCTTATTGTTCCCCAACTTGAACAGAACCAAAAGACTTTCTTGACTGTCTACTCTGATTAGTAAATCTTTGTCGACAAGCCTTCATCTGTTCTCCTCTCTGCCTGGCAAATTCCTATTCATCCTTCACCACCACACCAAGAATTTAACATCTTCTGGGAAGCCCTTCCTTCGCTCTCCTTATTTAAGGGTTTTTCTAACTGTAATAGAAACTCCTCCTGGGAATAAATAATACTGTATAGTTTATGTTTGTATCTTCAGTCCCTAAATTCAATCTTGGCCCTTTGTGGGTACTAAATAAAAATGAGTTAAATATCCAAAGTTTCCAAAAGCACTTGTCTCTTATCTGAATCTCATCTAATATTCATTTGCCAATTCATTCGAACCACCTTGACATATAACCCATTACTGACACAATTACCCTGGTCCTATTCCTCTGCCCAGGTCCCTACCTCCTTCCTAGCCGTGCCTTCCACCTGTCCCAGGTTCTAAAACTCAAATTCCCAAACCCTCCTCTCCCATATCACCTCTTCTGCCCCTTTTGACCAGTTGTCTTAGCAAGATTTGGAAAGAGAGCTAATTAATGAGTTGTCAGGAGAGGGTTACTGAGGAGAGGGTTTTCTAAATTAACCCAAACCCTAAAAACTTGACAACAGGAGGGAAAAAAGAATTTTCTCATTTATGTCTTATGCCATGTTTTTTTCCATCTCCAATCTGAGAGTAGCATTCAAGATCTTGAAAAATGCTTTATTGGCATAAAGAAATGTTCTATTTAAGACATCTAAAACACAAGGAGATAGCCAAAGATTTCCCCCATGAGCAGTGGTTGTGTTGGGGGGAAAAAGGACGTCTGCAACAAACTCCACAGTTAGGTTTATGGACCCCACCACAGATCAAAAAGATCCAAGACACTAAGGGCTACTAATCCCTTAATGCCATGATTATCGAAGAGAGGATTACTGGGAACTGAAGGCTGGAGCTGAGCAGGAGATAGAAAGAACTGATTCAGACAGATGTGGGTGAGAGAGCCATGGGGAGATTTGTTACAGGGCAACCCCGATATACAATGGGGTGCCTGACTGTGGGTTCTCACCCGTGCGCTTAAAAAGGACTTATAATAAGAACAATTGCAGGCACTCACAAAAAGGTTAATAAAAGGGTTTATTTACAAAAGGAAGGGAAATAAAAAATGAATAACTTGGGGACAAAAGATAAAGTGAGGGAGAGAGATAAATCTCCAAATACGTCCTACCAGATTCGAAGAGCTGGAAACCCCAATGGCACGCTGTAGCCCGGCGAGAAGCAAGAGACCCCCAAGGTCAAAAGCCCTCGTTATATAGCCACATGTCTGCTTAACTCCACCCCTCAGTTTCCGGTAATCCTCTCTTCTGGATGCTGATGGAATTCTGGGATTCGTAGCCCTAGGGGTCTTGGATCTCTCTGGCTTGAGGTGGGGTCCATAAACCTTCCTGTGGAGTTTGTTGCAGACGTCCTTCCCCCCCCCCCCCAACAGATTGACTAAGGCAGTGTTGATTTTGGTTTTGATGTTGCTCTGTTCCTCCCAGAATTATCTGACTGTTTTTGACCCTTTTGTATGGGTCCCTGCCGAGGGGTGTTTTGGTTCCTCCCAGAATTGTCTGGCTGTTGCTCACCCTTTTCTATGGGTCCCAGTCGAAAGCTAGGCAGGCTTTTGGGCCTTGCTTTGGGCCAATCCCATTTGGGTGGACTTTTACCCACGAGGAGTTGATAACATTGGGTGCTTGACTTAGATACTATACTCTTTGTCTTCTCTGTCTTTTCTAATTGTATTTAAGTCTGGTTTCCACTTGAGGTCCTGCATGTTTTGCATTGATGTGGCGGATGGCAGAACCTATTTAGAACAGGGCAGGTCTGAGGTTTCAGGGGTGCCCCTCTCCCTGTCCTGTAGCAGTTGCTTCTCCCTCTCCACTCCATTGTTATTAACATGCAGAGGGTTTCCAAGTAGCATTCAACTCAGTAAAATTTAGTACTCTTAGTAATGGTTTTCCAACATTTGTTTAATGAATGATGTGAACAAGCAATAACTGAATTAGATTCTGAAGTTGAAGAGCTAGTTGTATAGTCCCTACCCCTTGCCCCTAACCGCCCCCCTGGCTCAGTCTTCTGACTATTCCTTCCTGTGCAACTGTGGTTAGCACTTTCTTGTCATGCCTTCTTGGTTCAGACCCTCCAACATATCTGTCTACCGAGCAGTGCTGCTTTCCTTCCTAAGCATACCGGGTTTTGATACCAGAATTTCAGGTTTTCTTTTTTTTTTTAAAAAATTTTTTTTTAAAAGATTTATTTTTTATTTATACATACAAGCTGGGGTACAGGCCAGAGGCGTGGGGAGGTGAGAGGGTTCACCAGAGACAGAGTGGGGAGCAGAACAGGCACATCAGAAATACACTGCTGAGGGGAGCAGCGGGCGAGGCAGGAGAGGTCTGCCGCACCATGTGGGATTCTCCCCGGCTGGGCGTCGAACTCGCGTCGCCGCTGCCGACAGCTCCACAGCGCAGTGCTCAACCGCTGCGCCACCGGGGAGGCCCCAGAATTTCAGGTTTTCAAGTCTAGTCTCCCAGCCAGGAGTGGACCCCAGGCTGCAGGGGCAGAGCTGATTCCTGGCCACTAGACCTCCATTGGCTGGTGTCACATGAAACATCAGCAGGACCTTCACTGATGCTCAGGCAAGCAAGAGAAAGGAGGCACATTTGTTTAGAGAAAGAAAAGTTTATTAGACAGAAAAGAAACGGAAATAAAGTGGGACTCCCAGGCTGGTGGAACCAGGTCAGGGAGGGGCAAGGAAGCCAAAGTGGAGTCGTATCTCAGGGAATATACACCTTTTTCCTTAATTATTTTAAATCTCCATCTGTCTTTTTGTGATTGGTTAGTTTTTGGTGGTTTCATTCACTGCCTCAACATCTCTGTGCCCAGAACTAAGTCTCTGTCCCAGTCCTTATCTTAACATACTTTATTATCCTTCATCTGGAATGTCTTGTCCCTAGTCCTGGGGTGCCTGATCAACTCCCTTTGGAGTTGATCTTTGGATCTTCCCTTATTCCGCTTGTTGTGCTTATCTCTTAACTTCTTTAACTCTGCACTGTCCTTGAAGCTATCTGATTACCCTAATTTGCCCTATGTCTCAGTTTGTTCTGTGTTATTTTCCCCCCTTTTTAAAGATTTATTTATTTATGGGGTGCAGGCCAGAGGTGCAGGGCGGTGAGGGGGTTCACCAGAGACAGAGTGGGGAGAACAGGCAGAGCAACCAAAATGCCCTGCTGAGGGGAGCAGCAGCTGACGCAGGAGAGTTCTGCTGCGCCATGTGGGTATCTCCTTGGCCGGGCATTGAACTTGTGAGGCAGCTGCCGCCATCTGCCGGGACCGGCGGGGTCGCCCACATCGGTGGCCACCACCGCAGGGCCTGGGGCGCCGGACAGCTCCACAGCGCTGCACTTAACCTGTTGCGCCACCAGGGAGGCCCTGTTCTGTGTTTTCTTTAAATCTCCCCAGTTGCCAACCCCCTTTCTAGTTCCACTTTCTACTCATGACATTAAGAAGGCTCATTATTAGATACCCATAGACCATTCCAATTCTGACAGGGACTCCCCTGAAAAACAGTCTGTAAGGTCAACCCAGGGTCGTTACCCCACCCCCAAGGTCATTGCCCAGGGTCACTGGGGGCCTCAGGGGCCCCACCCAGTTGCATAACCACAACAAACAGGACGTGCCTCACTGCATGACCTCATGTCTGACCTTGCCACTTGGTGCTAACCACCACCCGGGTGGGGCAGGCCAGATATAGATCAGCGCTGTCCTTATCCCCAAAATACATAAAAATCTGACCAAACTGTAACTGGGCGTGACTTCACGGGCCTCCATCTTGACACCCGTGAACCTCGCCCGGGAGCTTTTAATGAAGGCCCTTTGACGCTTTGCCTGGACCGGGTCCTTTCTTACTGCACCTACCTTTCACAGTCCTATACCACCCCTGTCATTTTCTGTTACTGCTGTTGATTGGGTGGGTTTTTGTGTTCAAGAGATTAAGGAATAAACACAGAGGCACCAGACTGAAGATTAGCAAGCTCAGGTTTATTGCAAGAGAGATCCCTGACAGCAGGAGGAGGTTCAAGGGAGGAGGCCGTTACTGTTGGATGTAGGTCTACTTTTAGAATTTCTCATGGGAACTTTCCCCATGCTGGTGCTTTTCCACTACCCCCCTTTGCCTCATTGCCCCACTTTGCTACCTGCAAAAGTAAGAATGCTAAAAACTGTTCAGAATGTTTGGCCACTGACAAAGGTTAAAACCAACATTAGTGGCAGCAAGGCGCCAGGCCGCCAGTAGCCGTGAAAGTCTCAAGGCCAGCAACCTTGAGATAAAACTCCCCCTGCCTAGGGCGAGGATTCTAGGAACTAGTAAAGATAACAGCACAGACCATCTGCTCCACGACCCCCTCATCCTTGATGTCTTGCCAAGTTCACTATGACTTGCTGAATTCCATTGCCTTTATAAGCTGACCCAATTCTGTACTCGGGGTCTCCATTTTTGCCTATGGAACGCTGCGTTGGTACACCAGGCTAATTGGGACCCTAGCTCGAGCTAGCAATAAATCACCGCTTTGCTGATTGCATCGAATTATGCCTCAGTCGTAATTAGACCGGTAACATACTTTAACACCACCCAAAATTGTGAAGCCAACACAAGCTACTGTGTGTCTCTATATGCCTCATGTAGTTACCAGCCTCTGCCTGCTAGGTCAATGGGTAGCAGCCTTTGCCTACCAGCTTTCTGGTCCCTCAATCACCCTCTCAGTCTGCTTCCTTACAACCAGACCTTGCCAGCCAGTTTGCAGCCAGCTCTTGCAGGCCAGCTCCCTAGCCAGCTAGTTCTTTATTCCCTCATTACCTCCACTTTGTCTCATGTTCTAGGAAGATAGCCCTGACAAAGGGTCCCCTCTGGCCTGCCCTGACTCCTGCTCTTTCTCAGCCACTCCCTTCATTCTGCTGTCCTAGAACCTCAACAGTTCCCTTGATGGCACCCAGCCTTGTAACACCACATGCAGGTCACTTTTGTTCCCTTATCTACACACCCATTATTTTTTTAAGATTTATTTATTTATACATACAACCTGGGGGTACAGGCCAGAGGCGTGGGGCAGCGAGAGGGTTCACCAGAGACAGAGTGGGGAGCAGAACAGGCATATCAGAAATACACTGCTGAGGGGAGCAGCGGGCGAGGCAGGAGCGGTCTGCCGTGCCATGTGGGAATCTCTCTGGCTGGGCGTCGAATGCACTGCCGACAGCTCCACAGCGCAGCGCTCAGTCGCTGTGCCACCAGGGAGGCCCTACACACCCATTTCTTAAGAACAATGTCTACACATCATAGGTCTGCTGTCCAGATGTAGTAGTGCTGTGCTGTTGCTTTGCTGTGAGGGAATGGTTGAGACAAAGAAAATATCTCTGATGATCTCTTCAATTCTTGATAATGCAGCTAGTGGCTCACTGGGGTTTCACCCATGGCACTGAGTATCATAGACCCCCTCCTGCTCTTTTCCTAAAGGAAGCCATAGGAGAAAAGTTGGATGATGGACCCTCAGCTTAGATTCTGAGGTGTAGTTTTCTTGCAGTTCCCTGAAATGCCTGTTGGGGATGGTAAAGTTGTGATTCTAGGGAGGGGTCCCAAGGTGCTTTTATTATTCCCATGGGGCCAGGGGTCATTTGTCATGAGGGTCTTGGCTCCATGTGACATTGATATCGCTCCTGTTTCTTACTGATCTTCGAAGGTCTTTCCTCACAACGAAATACAGTCCCGTGTTCACTGCAAACAGGAATACCATCACCAGGTAGAATATGATTTGATGCCAAGATGTAAAGAGAGGTGAGGTGGGTGAAATTGTCGATCCAGCTAAGTAAGGGAAGCAGAGGGTGAGAAAAATTAATGCCAAAAAATTGGAGTGAACAGCAAAGTTATATGCAGAGAATCTTTCTGACACCTATCAAGCGATGGATTCTCAAGGATGGGGGTGGGGGAGAGGTGTCCGGCACAGACTTGTTTCTTCCCACTGAGTCCTCAGCTTCAGTTTCCTGCGCATCATCCAACAACTCAGTGCCAGCACCCTGATGAAGGACGTGTGGAGCTGAGATAGTGGTTAGGTTATACCTGGTTTTGTGTGAAATTATGAATCTGTCAAAGTTTAAGTTAGTGTGAGCATTATTTCCTAATCCAGGAAATTTTTCTTGTGTCTCAAAATTATACTCATCATCTTCAACCCACATTGGCCATTATCACTAAGGAAAATAATTTTAAAAAGTGAACCACTGCAATTTGCTTTTTACCAGCAGAAAATTGCTATTTCTTTATTAAAACCCAGTAATTAAATAACCAAGAATAGAAAGTGGTAGAATCTTATTCCTAACCTCATAGCCCTTAATATTGTTATTTTAGTCATTCTTTGCTGCTGCCTATAAACTGGTAACACTACAGCGGATTTTTAAGTTTCCACTCTTTTGACTCTTAATTTTGACTTAGTCTGAAACTTAAGAAAAGTTATCAGAAAAGTATAAAGAACTCACACATATTCTTTATCTACATTTTCTAATTGTTTACATTTTTGCCCATTTGCTCTCTCTCCTTAGTCATTTGAGAGTATTTACTTTCAACTTAAATTGAAATACAATTTTTTAAAAATTAAAAAAGAAAAAAATCAGAAAATAAAAAGACAAAACACATCAAAAGAATGAAAAGAAAAAGAAAAAAATCTTAAAGACTTTTTAAAAAACAGATTATGAACATTGCTTTGTTAACATATCAAAAGGTGTGCTTCTATTTTGCTGTCTTATTACATATGAATTGTTCACAATGTAAGTCTCGGTCTGGTTACAGGTAGAAGTTTTGTGAAATCAGGAAGTCCAGGAGCTCTGTGCTAGGGATTCCCTCTCTGGAGGAAGGTACTCCAGAAATTGGAGATGTTTCCTAGGTGACTTGGTGGGATTATTCACAATTCTATTACAGGACATTGGTGCCCATGTAAGTCTCTCATTTTATCTAGTGGTTGGATATACAGGCGTGAATCTTTGTTGTGATCTTAGGGACACATTAACTGCCCCCACTCCTTTTCTTCACCTCAGTTACTTCATCTGCAAAGTAGAGTCAGGATGATCTACCCCCTAATGTCTCGAAGGCCCACTATGACAATCTGACTAGACGCATATAAACAAATGCTTAGCACAGTGCTTGGCACACTGAAAGATGCCTGATAAATGTCAGTTTGTCTTTGTTACAGAAGAGGAAATTTAGGTTCAGAGAGCTCAAATGGCCTCCCCACAGTCACCTGGTTAATTATTAGCACAGTCAGAATCCTGGTCTGAACCTTCTCCATGGGGGAGTTGGGAGGCTTGACTAAGGTTTGGGTTGAGAGAGGAAGGGTGGACAGGTAAATACATATGATGAAGACTCACAGCACTGGCTGTGGCCTGCGTGGGTATTTATGGTGACGGAATTACAGCTTCTGCTCTTGCTGCCACATTGCAGAGTGAAAGACATCTCTCAGAACCCCACATCTGTGGAAAAATCAAGCACCTCCTCTCAAATCATCTTCCCAGTGTGAATGCTGGCTCCACACCCAGGGGTTCTGGGCCTCCTGGCCTGTCTATTTCTCACCTTGAACAAATATGTTGGCTGTTCCTGAAGACTCGTTTTTATTCCCGACAAGCCCCCTGCAGTAGTAGGAGCCATTGTGTTCTTGTTTTGCTTCTGGAATGTGGAGTTCAGAATTCTTTTGAAAAAATCGAATGACTCTATTATTCTGTAAATATGAGATCTTGTGCGCCGTCTTGTTCTTCCAGACGTGGCATCTTAGTCGTATGGGTTCCCCCTCCTGTAACACCCACTGAGGGGCCTGGAGCACCAACAAATCTGAAAGACACAGAGAGCACAAGCCCGGGAGGCCCAGGGATCAGCACAAAGATCTTGTGAAGGGGATGCTCACCATGTAGGTCCTGGGGAAGCCAGTCTGGGAGCCACCCTAGACAGCAACTTTTGGGGGAAGTCAACTGTGCCCTGTAACTGTAAAAGAACTCATCACAACAAGACCCTTTGTCTGCTGGGGAAGAAAGACGGATCTGCAAATAATCAGAACATGAAGTCAGAGAGAAGGAAGTGTGATGAGATCCGTGAGATGGAATCTGCGGGATTTGTTGGTACCGGGCTTGATTGGCTATGCTTGGTATAAGGAGCCAGAGTAAGTTCTAAATCACAGAATAAAAATTGCATCTGAAAATGATGATTTGCTCCATGACAGGGCAGACTGAGAAGCCTTAGACACTTAATAGACTTGGAACCAGGAATAAGGCCTCAGGGTGGTCACAGAGTGGCTGTAGAAATGATAACTAATGCACAAGGAGGAGGGGAAGGAAAGACATGACTGGCAGTGCACATGGTAATGGTGGTTTCTGAAGGGTCCTGAGCTTCCGCTGTTACAGGGCAGGGAGAGAGGGGCACCCCCCAAAACCCCAGACCTGCACTGTTCTAAATGGGTTCTGCCATCCGCCGCCTCAATACAAACATATAGGATCTTTTGTGGAAAGAAACTTTAATACAATTAGAAAAGACAGAGAAGACAAGGAATATATTTTCTAAGTTAAGCACCCAATGTTACCCAACCCCTCTTGAGTAAAAGTCCACCCAAAAGGGACTGACCCAAAGCAAGTCTCAAAAGCCTGCCACAAGTCTGGAATAGCTTTTGGCAGGGACCCACACACAAGGGTCAGAAACAGCCAGACAGTTCTGGGAGGAACCAAAATACTTTCAGCAGGGACCCATCCAAAAGGGTCAGAAACAGTCAGACAATTCTGAGAGGAACAGAACAAAATCAAAACCAAAATCAACATAGCCATCGTTAACTTCCCCACGCGTCTCTCACCCATATCTATTTCAATCAGCCCAGGCCAGTACAGCTTCTTTACAAGTCTCTCTGCTCCTTGGGCCTGCCTCTTCTGGCTTTCCATCCTTCTTCTGTCTCCTTCTGTCTTCTGTCTGCGTGTTCTGTCTCCTCTGTGTGTGTCCTCTCTATGTGTTCTGTCTCTCTTCTCAAGCTTCTTCTATCCTGCTCAGTTCCACCCTACCTTGGGTGGGACAGGGAACCTGGGACACACCCTTTCTCCTGGGGACCACCCTGTTACACCATGAGTTCCTATCCATTACTGAGCATAGACTTCAAGAGGGAAAATTCTTTTATCACCGGGTTACTGTCACAACTGTCTCACCAAGTACTCAGAGTCCTCACTGAGAGCTTGAAGTCATGGTCAAAGAGGACCTGATGAATAAAAATGATACTCTAGGTATATAAAATGTACCTTATGTCATCTTAAAAGATGACATGAGAAAATATTCATGAAGCTATGTTAAGTAGAAAATATGGAACACAAAAAACATATGCACAGAAAAAGAAAAGATATGCAATTAAAGACATACAATTAAATATTAACAGGGGTTTTCTCTGGGGTACTGGGATCACAGGTCATTTTAATTTTGTCCCTTTGACTTTTGTGTATTTTTGAAATTGAACCTGGAAGACATTTGTAATAATGTAACAGGGTGGTCCCCAGGAGGAAGGGTGTGCCCCAGGTTCCCTGTCCCACCCAAGATAGGGTGGAACTGAGCAGGATAGAAGAAGCTTGAGAAGAGATAGAGACAAACAGAAAGGACACACACAGAAGATACAGAACACACAGACAGAAGACAGAAGGAGACGGAAGGAGGATGGAAAGCCAGAAGAGGCCCAAGGAGCAGAGAGCTTGTAAAGAATCTGCACTGGCCTGGACTGATTGAAAGAGATGTGGGTGAGAGACCCATGGGAAGTTCAGGATGGCTATGTTGATTTTGGTTTTAATTTTGTTCTGTTCCTCTCAGAATTGTCTGGCTGTTTCTGACCCTTGTGTGTGGGTCCTTGCCAAAAGCTATTCTAGACTTGTGGCAGGCTTTCGAGACTTGCTTTCGGCCAATCCTGTTTGGGTGGACTTGTACCCATGAGGAGTTGGATAATATTGGGTGCTTGACTTAGAAAATATATTCTTTGTCTTCTCTGTCTTTTCTAATTGTATTAAAGTTTCTTTCCACAAAAGGTCCTATATGTTTTGTATTGATGCGGCGGATGGCAGAACCCATTTAGAACAGGGCAGGTCTGGAGTTTCGGGGGTGCCCCTCTCCTGCCCTGTAACAGATTTGGTGAGCCAGCATGGATTAGAGCTATCCGTGCTTAGTCAGCCCCATGGGGAATGTTGGCTTCCCGATGGCACTGGCTATCATAATTGCAAATGTGATTTTGGTTTCTCTAGTGTGTTTGTTTCAGATATATGTAGATTTGCTGTTGAAAAAGCTGTCTTGGGCCTTATGGAAACTCTGTCTGTGTGTAATTTGTTAGTATTCATTTGCTAAGAGTTTTGATTTTGTGGAAATTGTTCTGTGTGGCAGTTTTACTCTAAAAATGGTATTAAGTTGGACCACGTGGCCAGATCAAAGATGGCATCTGAAGCCATTTGGTGGGCTTCTCTGAAACTCAGTTTTTTGTTATTTTGGCTCCTCCTAAGATTTTTGCTGTTTGTGGCATCTTTTTTTTTTTTTTTTTAGTCAAATTTGATTTGCTGGGATTTTGGGATTTGTTTGTAATCTCTGCTGTTTTACTAATCCCATTAGCATGTTTAAAGCCAATAATGGTTTTTTACTGATTTACTTTGATTTTGGTTTTGATTTTGACCACTCCCTGATCTCCTCCAATCACTCCTTGATCTTTAAGGGGTTTTTGCAAAGCCGATTAATGGGAGAGTGGTGTTTAAATTAGCAAATGTATACCTGGGTATAAAAAGCCTTCAAGAGTAACTGGTAATTGCTTGCAGCCATGATGGATTCTTGGAGATAATGAGTTTTTGCAAGGTCTGGATCAGAAAAATGGATTTAGTCTGAAGCTGAAAGCATTTGCTACTGTGAATTTTGTCTACATAATTTATTTTGGACATGTTTGCCATTTGAATTCTGGATTTGTTTGATTGCTGGTGTAAGACAAGATTCTAAGATTTTTGCTTCCTACTGAGGAAAGTCTGCTGTGGAAAGCACTCTATATGGTGCATGATGTAACTGTACCAGGTTTTCATACCTGCGTTGCTCCCTAGTGTGGGGGAGGTGATGTGTAGTTTGATGTTAAATATGCTCTTTCAGCTTCTGTCCCAGAGTGGCTAACAGAAGTAAAGAGATGGTTCCTTCTAAATGAAAGCTAACTGCTAATATTTTGATTTCGCTCTTTCAGCTTCTGTCCCAGAGTGGTTAACAGAAGTAAGGAGATGGCTCCTTCTAAATGAAAGCGAATTATTAATATTTTGATTTTGCTCTTTCAGCTTCTGTCCCAGAGTGGATAACAGAAGTAAGGAGATGACTTCTTTTAATTGAAAGTTAACTGCTGATATTTTGATTTTGCTCTTTCAGGTTCTGTTCCAGGATACCCAAGGATTGCATGCTTGATGGCTAACAGGAGATAACTTCTTTTGTTTAAAAGTTAACTGTTAATTTTGCTCTTTCAGCTGCTGCATTGGATACCCAGGATTGACTGCTATTGGGAAGGCTTAAACCCTAAAGCGAACAAGGCTGTATAACTCTTTTGTGCTTAATGAAAACTTTTCTTCCTGTTTCCAAAGTCTTAGGTTTGTAGGATGTCAACTGGAACCTGTGATTTCTGCCAGCAACATTCCACAATTTTTTTTTTGAATTTAAGATTTTTTTTCTGACCTTATGGAGAAAAAACTGCAGTTGTATAAAATATTCCACGTGGCATGACTAAGAGCTCTGTGTCTATATGTTGTATGTCTGTATGTCTTTTCCTTGTGCCTAAATGTTTTAGCCTCTAGAGGTTGTAAATTGGTTTAGATGGCGCCTATATATTAAAAAAAAAAATAGAAAAAAAGGCAAGCAACTTTGGCATGCACAAAAAAATGTTAACATTGGTTTTCTGAAATTTACAAAATCTTTCAGTACCTGAAATGTATGTGAATTGTCAATTTTTGATTGTTGTCTGGCAATATTGTGTACTTAAATGGTCTGATATCTGCAGAAATTGTTTCTGAAAGAAATTGTGTCAAGAAAAAATCTCAACTGATTCCAATTGATGGAAGTTTCAACAGTAAAAATTTTCCAAGGGACTAAATAGACTATTGGAGATAAACCAGAGTTCTGATAAGTTTTGTTTAATTTTTGCTTTGACTCATTTTTCTTGTTTTGACTAACCAGGATCTGCAGCAATTGTTGCAGTTTTTTTAAAAGCATGGCTCACTTGTGTTTGCATTTTCTCTCCCCTTGATACCAACATAGTATTAGCAATGGTGGTAGTGAGCTTTACTACTTATGGTAGAGTCTATTTTTGCATGATTTCATTTGGGAATTTTGTCTTCTAAACTGAAGAAATTGGAATTGTGTTTCGTCATACAGCTTTGATTGGAATTCTTCCAGGAAGTTGAATTTGCACTGAACCCAGAAGAAGAGAATCTGTTGCTTTGTTTGTAGGGTTCCAGAGACCTCCAAAGGAGGTAAGGAAGCTTGCCTCCATTGGCAGGACTGGACGACCCAGAAAAAGAAAAAACCCTGGTAACCTCGAGAAGAGGAAACCCCAGGTGGAGTCTGGTGAGACTGACTTTGTTCCTGGAGCCTGTGTGGACCAGATGTCAAGAGCTCATTCTTATCTTAGATGGAGTATTCCAAAATAGCCAACTAAACTTGCTGCCCTGTGATTTTGTGCAAAAATAGGAAAATTGTCTGACAGTAGATCAGATAGCAACATTTTGCCGTAATATTGGATTAAATTGGGATCAAGGTGGAGAAAACTTGTTTTTACATGAGTTGAACTAATTTAATTTTTTTCCCGTAATTTTGATACATTTGCTGCTTTGTTTGGCTAATGCCTCCAGATGTTTTCTTCTTTTGACATGGACTGAAACCTTGAGAAAAGACTGTCTTCTAAGACTATACACCGAATCTGTGCCACCATGGATATGGTGGAATAAAAATTGAAAGGGGGGATTGTAACAGGGTGGTCCCCAGGAGGAAGGGTGTGTCCCAGGTTCCCTGTCCCACCCAAGATAGGGTGGAACTGAGCAGGATAGAAGAAGCTTGAGAAGAGAGACAGAGACACACAGAGAGGACACACACAGAGGAGACAGAACACGCAGACAGAAGACAGAAGGAGACAGAAGAAGGATGGAAAGCCAGAAGAGGCCCAAGGAGCAGAGAGACTCGTAAAGAATCTGCACTGGCCTGGACTGATTGAAAGAGATGTGGGTGAGACATGCAAAAAAATGAAGCTAGACTACTACCTCACACCCTGCACAAAAGTCAACTCAAAATGGATAAAGGACCTGGATGTAAGACCTGAAACCATAAAATGTATAGAAGAAAATATCGGCAAAACTCTACATGACATACATCTCAGCAAAATCTTGAAAGTCTCATCCCTCAAAGCGAAGGAAGTGAAAGACAATATAAACAGATGGGATTACATCAAAATAAAAAGCTTCTGTACAGCAAAAGAGACATTAACCAAAACTAACAGACACCCTACCAACTGGGAAAAGATTTTTGCACACAATACATCTGACAAAGGACTAATAACAAAAATTTACAAGGAACTCACACAACTCAACAAAAACAAAGCCAACAACCCAGTCAAAAAATGGGCAGAAGAGCTCAAAAGGCACTTCTCCAAAGAAAAGCGGATGGCCAACAGATACATGAAAAAATGCTCAACATCACTTATAATCAAGGAAATGCAAATCAAAACCACTATGAGATACCACC
>PVIJ01019344.1:0-23789 GCA_004024925.1 Scalopus aquaticus
CCCTCCAGGCTTTCTCTTTTCTAGTCAATACTTCTTTACCCAACACTGCTTAAATACATTCATTTGCTATTTCTCAGCAGTGGACAGCACAAACATAATGTTTGAAACAGTTTTCTGAAAATGCTTGGCATTATGAAGACAAGTTCATAAGCTTGATGTGTAATAAGAATATGAAATAGTTCTTAGTCTTTGATCTGGGAATCCCACACTCTAGAAATTTCCCAAACAAAATAACCCAAAAGTGAATAAAATGTACAAAAATATTCATAATGAGGTTTTTCATGATAGAGAAGAAAAAAGCAAAAACAGTTTGACAAGGGGAAATGGCCAAGGGAATGATGGTGATACTGTTATTAGAAAATGATGTAATGAAAAAAAAAAAAAAAGAACAGCCCAAAGATGCCAATGGATTGAAATAACATTGACTAGAGAGATCTGAGCACAGGAGCACCCCCAGCCCCATCATTGCTCAGGGAAACAGCTCTGTGCATGGGCAACAGTCGGCAGAGAATTAAGACTCAGGGTTTACTAACAGGTTATTTTGGTGCAGTTATTTCCATTTTGGACAAACAAATAAAACCAACTCAAGCAAGTTTACTAGAGCCAAACTTGGAAAACAAAAGTTTTTTTTTAATTTATTTTTTTAAAGATTTGTTTTTGCATACAAGCTGGGGTGCAGGCCAGAGGTGTGGGGGGTGAGAGGGTTCACCAGAGACATAGTGGGGAGCAGAACAGGCAGATTGACTGAAATACACTGCTGAGGGGAGCAGCAGGCAAGGCAGGAGAGGTCTGCTGTGCCTTGTGGGAATCTCTCAGCTGGGTATCAAACTCACACAGCAGCTGCCCACAGCTCCACAGCGCTGCGCTTAAGCCGTTGTGCTACCGGGGGGGGCCAAGGTTTTTGTTTTTTATCACAATAAAGTAGTATCACTGGATTATGGGTCGCCACAGCGTGGACACTTGGCCAACCCCCCATAATCCCCACCCTGGTGCAGTCCACTAACCAGTGACAGCAAGCCATAGATATGCCCCTGGCTGCAATCACCCTGAATCTTGCCCACCCTAGTGTGTTCCTCTTGGATTCTGATTCCCGGATGCCCCACTCCCAGCAATGTCTGGTGCCACCTTCACCCCCATCTTACCCTCAGTCCCTTTTAAACACAAACTGCAGCCATGACTCACATGATGGATGCTCTGTGACTGAAGAACAACCTATAATAAAAACTGACTCAGACACTGACTGTTCTCCAATAGGGGAAAGGCATTTGGATGTAGATGGCCTTGGAGGTTCTGTTTGCCTTGTGCCTTTTCTGTTGACTCTATCTTTATCAAGTGCTCTCATTCTGCCCGGAGATGTTGTGCTGACTGGTCATGGAACTCTTCACTGAGAACTTGGTTTGGTACACTTGACCCTTGATGGTACTGAGTCATAGGACAAATGAATAGTTTCTAGGGTCAGAATAAGAAAAAGCCTGGAGGGCCTCCCCGGTGGCGCAGCGGTTGAGCGCTGCGCTGTGGAGCTGTCAGCAGCGGGCGAAGCCAGTTCGACGCCCGGCCGGGGAGAATCCCACATGGTGCGGCAGACCTCTCCTGTCTCGCCTGCTGCTCCCCTCAGCAGTGTATTTCTGATCTGCCTATTCTACTCCCCACTCTGTCTCTGGTGAAGCCTCTTGCCACTCCACACCTCTGGCCTGTACCCCAGCTGTATGTATAAATAAATACATCATTAAAAAAAAAAAAGCCTGGAAGAATAAGGAAGGCTCCAAAGATAAGGGCAACAAATTCCAAAGAGGTCTAATCAAACACCCCCAGACTGAGGGCAACAGGACATACCTGGACAAGGATGATAAAGATAAGGGCTGAGATGCAAAATGTAATTCTGGGCACAGGGACATTAAGACAGAGTGAGAGAGACCACTGAGAAAGCAGGCCTTTAGAATAATTAGGGAAAGAATCCCTGAGACACACTCCATGGTGGCTTCCTTGCCTCTCGCTGGCTGGTTCCAGGGGGTCTGGGAGTCCCACTTTGTTTCTGTTTCTTTTCCCCTTAATAAACTTTTCCTTATATCTATCTTTCAAAAAAATCTGCCTCTTTTTGCTTGCTTGCCTGAGCGTCAGCGAAGTTCCTGCTTCATGAGACACCAACCTGAGATGGTTTAGTGGTTGGGACTCAACGCTGCCCCTGCAGCCTGGGATCCATTCCTGACTGGGAGACTAGGCCTGAAAACCTGAAATTATGGCCCCAGTATGAAGGGCCTGGTCATTTTCCCCGACTATACCCAGGCGTCTGTCTTTACCTCTGGTGGGGAGTCTTTGGTCTTCACAGTCATGGAACTCTTTTCTTCCAGCTTTTAGAGGCAGTACAAGACAATAAGGAAAGTACAATTCTGGGAGTCTGGAGGCCTGTCATAAAGGCCATGCCAACCACCACCACAATAATGATGTTAATTAATTGAGGACAATAAGGTGGCAGCCATAGTAGCTTCTGGGAACTTTATGTGCGCTGCCTCAACTTGTCCCCACAGTAGTCCCTAATAAAGTAGATATTCTTATTTTTATTTGTGCCAAGGAAGAATCTGAGACTGAGAGAGAGGAAGGAGATTATTTAAGGTCAAACTCAGGTTTGGCTGATGTCAAATTGTAAGAGGGTGGTCCCCAGGAAGAAGGGTGTGTTCCAGGTTCCCTGCCCCACCCAAGGGAGCGAGGAGCTGAGCAGGAGAGATAAGCTGGAGAAGAGAGCAGGAAAAACACAGAGGAGAGAGGATGAAAGGAAACAGGATGGAGAGCCATAAGATGCATAAGGACAGAAAGACAGGCGAAGAAGCTGCACTGGCCTGGACTAATTGAGACAGATGTTGGTGAGAGACCCGTGGGGAGGTTAATGATGGCAATGTGGATCTTGATTTTGATTTTGCTCTTTTCCTCACAGACTTGTCTGACTGCTTCTGACCCTTCTCTATGGGTCCCTGCCAAACGGTGTTTTAGACTTGTGGCAGGCTTTCGGGGCCTTGCCTTGAGCCAATCCCATTTGGGTGGACTTTTGCCCACGAGGTGATGGGTAACTTTGGGTCCTTAGTTTAGACACTGTATTCTTCGTCTTTTCTGTATTATCACACTAATTGTATTAAAGTTTCTTGTCCACTTAAGGTCTTATATGTTTTGTCCTGATGCGGGGGATGGCAGAAACTATTTAGAAGAGACAGGTTTGGGGGTTCTGGGATGCCCCTCTCTCTGCCCTGTAACAAAATCCTCTCTCTCCCACCTCCCCATCAGCCCCCCAAAGATACCTTTGCAAAATTTAAGCATGGGTGAGCATTTGTGATTTCATGGAGTCTGCTTACTCTAATTTTATATAAAATCCAGATAACATGTTTAGTTATTTGTTTTTCAGGCTCTCAGCACAACAGGAAGAATATATGTTATGAAAAGAAACAAGTGAGTTTAAGATTCAGGATTACCGATAACCAGAAAGTAGAGCCAAAGCCTGACAGCAAAGACCAAAAACAACTAGAAAAATGGATAAAAGGACTAAAATAGATGACATTTAATGTTGGGCAAACTCCACATATTTCAGCCCCAAATAATCGTTGACATATAGTGAAGACCTGGTGTCACTGAGATTGCATTCTGTTCTGTATAATTTGCCTAAGAATATAAGAAAGGATAGGCTCTATTTCGGAAGGAGTTTTAGCCAAATGGTTCCATTAAAAAAAAGTTATGGTGCTTAAAGGAAGAAATAAATCCTTAACTCTTAAACACACCAGCTATTCAGAAAAATGGCTTATTTCTTCAGAAGAGTGGTTCTGAATAACAAAGGTCTCACTCTCTCGGTCCATTGGGTCCATTGTTTCAGTCTTCCTCTTGGGCATTTTGTTTGATGGTGAATGGGGGAGGTAGTGGGCTTAACATTCCAAACTATTTACCTTGCTGCCACTTGGGTTATGTTGTGTCTTTTCGGGTGCTCCATAAAAAGGGACTTCTGTGGTATTTAAATGTTTCTATCTCTTTTCTGTTTCTTAAACTAGAAACAAAGGCAGACCAATTTCTACCACACTTTTTTCCCTGAAGGAAGAAACAATAAAGGAGAAATAGAATTCTATTTGAGCAAACAGTTCTAACACTCATGTCTCCATCAGACATATTTTAGGGTTTTGTTCTGCAGGATTTGGAAGTCTTGTGCAATAAATGACAGAATATCGACTAATAGAGTATGATAGAAATCAGAATATCACAACTAAGGTAGCTTGTCTATTAGCATTGATTGATATGGAGAAATGTGAAATGTTTGATACAGAGAAATTGATTGATTGATACAGAAAAAAGGTGCATTGCCCTGTGAAATATTGACAAAATATTCTTTTACATTTGGAACTAGAATTTTACCCATAGGAAGGGACATTTAAGTCATGAATTTTAAACCCTTTTTTTTTTAACTTAGAAATCTTGAAATTATCCTCAACTAAGCCCTCAGCCCCCATCCCATTCCATCCATCACCAAAAGTTATCCATGCTACCTCTAAATCATTCTTAAGTTCAGGTTATGTGATTCATTCACATTGCTACTACCTAGCTTCAAACCCTTCTCTCTACAGTTTACAGCTTCCCCTGTTATTATAGCACTTAACTGGGCCCCTGGCCTTTGATTTCCTCCCTCTTCAGTCCATTCCTCACACTGCCACTGTGATTATGTCATTTCTCTGCTTAAAAGCCTTCAGTGGTCCCCATTGTTTATTATAGAGCTTCACAACCTGTGTGCTGTATCACCCTAGGGGTTACAGGGAGTGTAGGTATTGAAACTCACAGCTTTGGAGGCAACAGGGCAGCAGGGGTAACAGGAATTCCAGGGGCTGCTCAGGACTGCAGCCTTGCTCATTTGCCCCCCTGTGCTGTATAGATAATATCATTTTGTTCTTGAGAAAACTCCAGTGAATTCTGGGAGAGCCTATCTTATATAGTCCCTCTTGCCCTGGTGCCTTCTGTTCCATGCTACTTCATACCCCTCGGCCCTGGGCCCATGTCCCCCTCCAGCCTTTCACACTGCTTCCTAACCAGCAACCTCTATGCCTCTTGCTTTTCCAGCTTACATCTGCATCCCATTTTTGCAGCTTTGTGGCTTTGAACTTGAGGCCTGGATAACCTCCTCCTACTCTCTTTTGAGACCCAGGTAGACATTCCCCTTTCTGAACTCTCCCCTGCTTCTGCAAACAGGATTAAACACTCTCTTCACTCTGCTCCACTCTGCAAGCCAGCTAGGGGAAATTGGGAAAGTTACTTAAACTCTCGGAGTCTTAATTTCCTCATTTGAAAAATGGAGATAATAATATCTGCCTTGCAGGGTTAGCACAAGGATTAAATAAAATAACATTTGTAAAGCATTTAGCGTAGAGCTTGGAATATAGTAAGCACTCAGTAAATATTTGTTGAATAATAAATGGTAGTTGCTATCACTATCAAACTTTTGCCAGAACACTTATCCCATAATTGTACAATAGTTGTTAACGCCTCTTTTAAGATATTCCTAGTGATTTTAGTGCAATCGATTTTACTCTGCTAGGATGTCAGCTTCATGAAGGGAAGGGACCTTGTAATTTGTCCACTGGCATATACCATGGACCCTCAACAGGGCCTGGCACAGATCTCAGTAACATTTGTTGATTTTTTCTCATTTGGCTCTTGTAAGGGTATGATATATGTGAAATACTCCAAATATGTAAACATCTTGCAAATATCTTATAAATGCAGGAACTGGCCTTTTATTTGCACTTTTAGACTCAAGACTGATGCTTGGGTTGAATTGCCTCACACAGGAGCCCACATGCAGATTTGTTTTTTCTGGCACAGCAGGAAAGACAAATGGACATCTGATGAGCACAAAAAATACTAGCACTTCTCTTTGTTGGGGAGAGGTAACGAAGGCAGACATTCTAACTGTACCATTACCTTCTGAAAGCATGTCCAAACAGAAGAGACTTTCATGGATCTGTCAGCTTCAGTTCCTCTGCTTCTAGCACAGCTGCAGTCCGAGATATTTTACAGAGTCCAGTTTTCCGGATTCTGGGGGCTGGGGTGTGGCTCTTTATCAAGGAAGAGGAAGTCACCCTGGGAAAGAACAGGTAAGGGAGACTCTAGGATAGGTTCTACTTCAGGTGAGAACTGGAAGATCCTGAGTCATCAGCTGTTCCCATCTCCTTGGTTCAATTTATAGAGAAGGAAATTAAGGCCCAAAGAGAGTCAGTGACTTGTCCAAGGTCACACAGTCAGCTCTGTGACTTCCATTTTGTATTCTTCCTCCCACTTTACTACAGTGTCTATAGCAAGAGTGCAGGGGAAGTTGTTTCAGGCAGAGGAAGTAACACTATGGAAAAACATGGGAACATGAGGCTATGCAAGGATGCTCTTCATCAGAGTTAGTGGCTCAGATCTGTGTACAAAGGTTAAGAAAAAGCAAAGCTGAGTGAACATAGGTATAGCAGAAAGATGGCTTAAGGCCAGAAAGGGTCTGTGAGTGTGTGTGTATGTGTGTGTGTGTGTGTGTGTGTGTGTGTGTGTGTGTGTGTGTGTATACTTTATTATTTAGGTAATGAAAAGGATTTTATTTTTATTTTTTGTTTCATTGTCAGGAAATTTGAGTGGAGGAATATAAAAAAAAAATTTAGAAAATTGGTTTCTCATCACATCAGAGAAGAGGAGAGGGCGACAACTGCAAAATCCTCTGCTTGTTTGGATAAAGGCTTGGGCACAGGGTGACAATGGGAATGCCCAAGAGTATTTACAAGGAAAGGAATAATTTAAGGATATGCATGAGGAACACAGGAAGGAAGGATTGACATGAGACTCCTTAATGAAGAAATGGTAAGAATTAATCAATTAGCCAAGGTGATGAATCAAAGGCAGGTTACAAGGCTGATGTAAACATCTTTAAAAGGCTAAAAGTCCCCATCCCCCAAAGGGTATTTTATTTAAATAAACACTTGGCTTTCATACAAGAGATTTCTTGCCCAGGAGAGAAGAACCAAGATAATTAGGGAAGGAATGACTCAGTGGCTTTCTGCTTATTATTTAAGAAACCTCTAAATTTATGTTTTCTTTCAATGAGATGGTGTTTACTCAAATCTTAACAACCATGCACAGTTCCAAAGCCTTCACATCTGCCTCCTCCTCTTTCCTAAGGGAGGGCAGGCCTTTCCCAGAACTGAAGTCCGGGGTTCTATAGGAAGGGTGGTTTTATCCTGCTTATGGCTTCTCATGCTTTATGTTTATTGTTTTTTCTTTTGGATCTTCTCTTACCTTAACCAAGCCCTTTGGATTCTGATGTTGGAATTTCCTTCCTTAATGCTTCCCAAGCCCCTGCTGGGTTGCTTTGTTTACATACCTCTCTGGGTATTGCCAGCCCAGACAGTATCATGATCAAAAACCAAACACTAGTTAGGGAGCCTTGCTCAGTGGCTGGCACACTGCAGGCATTCAATAACTTTACAATAATTTTGTGTTGTTATTGAATGAATAAATGAATGATTGAACGATGAATGAAAAAGGAAGACATGTAGGAGGACAGAAGAAATAAAAGAGCAATTTTATTCTACTGTTAGATTTAACCTATATGATATTACAAAACTTGGTTGAGTTGGTTTATTTCAGGTAAAAGACAGTACCACCTACATATAAAAAATTATGAATCATCTACATAATTTAGGTGAAGATTCATTTTTTAGTAAAAATATGAAATAGGTACCTTCAATGAACTGATAAACCCATTCAGTCATAACTAGTCATGTCTGTTGTAAAATAGATACGGTTTGTCTGGACCACAGTGGAGTTTGGCCTTTAGCTGGCCACCAGCTACATATATATTGCAAGGATCCTTGTGATCTGGGGTGGTACATTTGTACCCCTTTCAGACTAGGGCTAGTGAAGTGGCAACTGACTACTAGGTTGAATTGCTGCCTTCCTTTGCTGGGCTCCTGATCCCGTGACTTCGCAGATCTTTTCTTGGTTCTCTTTTCTGTTGCTTCCTTCTTTTCATCTTCCCCCTCATCCTCTTTGCCTTCCTTATCTTCTGCTTACTGCTTAGATATTGAGTTTTGAAACTCCTGGTTAAATATGGTGGCTTTTCTCTAGTCACGTATCTTTTAAGTCCACAAACCCCATTAAAACGATAGTCAAAGAAGACAAAAGCGTACTTTCAAAGACAAAGAGGAGACATCAGTGGATTATATATTTCAGTCCATTTTTGAAAGACAGGATGTAAATGGCAGAACAGAGGCGCTGTGAGCTGAGCGCTGGCAAAGAGGGGTTCCCCACAAGAAGTGACCTGGAGCCAGTTTACCCGACAGAGTTCTTGGAACTCAGGTGCCCTTTAGGCTGTTTGAAGGTGTATGTCCCAGACTGAATTCACCACCTTCCTCCTTCTCCTCCTCTCTCTTTGCCACCCTTGACCACCTACGGAGTATAGCCCCTATCACGAGGCAGGCCTGGTAACGCCTAGATCGCTGTTGACCTGATTACGTGACTATCTCCATGGTAGTCTCGGATAACTCTGCCCGTGATAACAACAAATACTTTGCTGACACAAATGTCTCTTGATATATAATCAAAATGTCCCCTTTGTTCCTTGTGAAACTTTGTACCCTCTTCCAATCCCACCCTCCATAACTTATGCCTCATACCATTGTCGCATAATCAGCTTTTACCAGCCTGTATCATTTCAATAAATGGCACAAGAACAACTGCTCAAGCAGCAGAGTCTTGCCTTGCAAACATTCTCCACAATGGTTGTGTCGCTCATCGCATTCCCTCCGCAAGTGCGGCAGTAAAGTTCCTGTCTCAATAGCCACCACCTTGCCATCACTGCTATGACCCTCCCTTCTCTGTTCTCAGTGCATCCTCTCTTCCTGCAGACCTTGTCTCAGAAAAACCTGCAGACCTTGTGGTTTCTGACCACACAAACCAAAGTACACCCCCATGCCGACCCCTCAAGACCCAGTACATAGACTTCTTTTCACAAGGCCACGAGTGCCCATGTATCTGTTCTCCCCTAGACTGAGATCTTAGGGATCATTTAGATCATTGTTGATGATAACTGTAAAGTTGAGCACAGGTCTTGGCACTAAGTTGGTATAAGCAAACATTCAGTGAAGAATCCCTACCTTTGCAACATGCATTGTTGGTAGAACACCATCACGCCCCCTCCCCACCCCACAGAGTCAAACAAGATGGTGCCTCTATCACTGAAAAATGGTTTTAAGGTTGAGGATAGAATAATATCCCTGCAGTATTATACTATCCTGTGAGAGTAGGTTACACACTATTATTATAACACAGAGGAGCTATTTGATGATTGCCCATCGATTGCCTGTGTGTTTTGATGCCCGGAGCATCTCTTAACCCTGTGGATGTCCAGTTGCACAGCCAACTTGTGATGGTAAGAGATGACTTTCATACTCAGGAGAGGCAGGTGGGTCTTGCGAGCCATGAGCTCTGAGTTCATGTCCCAACTATGTCACTGACATACCCTGTGACTCCGGGAAACTGATGTTCCCTCTCTGGACACAGGTCTTTCATGTTTTAAGATGACATGGTTGGACTAGATTACCTGGAGGATTTGTGTTTCTCCAAGACTGGTATAAACCTCAACTGACGGTTAACCTTGTGCTTGAGCAGCCCCAGTTCCACCTTCAGAACCATCTTGAATGCTGCCATTGCCTCCTTAATTCAGGCAGTGAATGTGCAGCCACAGGGGCAGAGGTTAGGGGCTGTGGTCCTGATCTGACGGAGCAGCCTGGACTTTCATCCTCAGTCTCAGAACCTGTGTAAAAAGTGCCTCTGAAGAACCTGGACACTGGCTGTGCTTGGGTTTGATCTTGACCTTGTATCTTCTGTGGTTCTTTTTTTATGTTCTCTTAAAAGGGTAAAATTACTCAAATAGAGTCCATAGACAGAATCTTCTCTTGGACCATACACCTGCTGATTTGATGATATCTGATGTCTACAAGGGAAATTGATGTTTTGGGGGTGGGGGAAATTTTTTTTTAATCCCTTCAGATAAAAAAGGAAGGTTGCATTTTTGTCTTAGCATTACTAATCTGGTTCAAGGACTAGACATTTGCAGGGAATCACAGAGCATGATTTCCTATCTTTTGATTAGTGAGGTACACAGGCAAACACACAAAGTACCCTCAGGATTCAAACCCCTCATTCCGCTGAGACAGGGAGAAAGTATTTCATTAGTTAGGCACCTGTTGTGTGCAAGCTGTTCTGCATCTTGCTTGTTTTTTTCCAACCATGCTAGGTTTCTAGAGAGGATTAACCCATTTCATAGATTTGGGCACTGACACATGGAGAATTATAGTAACTTTGCTCAAGGTTCCACATTAAATCTGTGATTTGAATCCAGGTCTGTTTGACTCCAAAGACTGTGTGCTCTTTCTACTAGAAACTATACTACTCACATTCTGGTTGCTCCCAGAAATTGTTTGAGGGTGTGTGATTGTGGTGAGGGGGTGGGAGAGGATGGGGGTGCAGGATGGTCAGTGCTTTCTGAGCATACTTTTATTTATTTTTTAAGAAGATGTATTTATGTGCACAAGAGCTGGGGTGTAGGCCAGAGGTGTGGGGTGGTGAGAGGATTCACCAGAGACAGAGTGGGGAGCAGAACAGATGGATTTACTGAAATACACAGCTGAGGGGAGCAGAGGGCAAGACAAGTGAGGTCTGCTGCACCATGTGGGTCAGCTCCCTGGCTGGGGATCAAACTCGTACTGCAGTGGCTGCTGATAGCTTCATAGGCTGAGACTTAACCAACCTCTTGCACCACCAGGGAGGCCCTGAGCAGGGAGGCAGGAAGTTGATGATTCATCATGTATCTGCATGCCCTGCTAGGGACAGAAAATCCAAGAGATGGAGAGAAAGAGTTTCTTCTCATTCCTGCTTGGGAGACTACTCAGCTAGAACCCTACAGTGGGGTGTAGATGGCTTAGCAACCAGTAGGAGAGCTAGAGGTTTTCGTTGGAACATGGACCTACTCATGGGACAACAAGGCTGACAGTGAGCAGGACCCAGATAAAAACACTCAGGGCAGCAAGATGACGTGGAGCAGAGTCACTAGCCAGCCTCTGAGGAGAAGACAGCAGTGAGCAGCAAGGACAGCGCAGAGAAGGCCCTTCTGTAGGGAAGTAAATATAGTCATTAAAGATCACTGCAAAAGAATTGACATATAGGTATGGAAGCAACATCTCAAGATTTTCCATTATTGGGAGAAAAGGGCCTAAGGAAAAAAATGTACCTCAGGTGAGAGCAGCTCTGCATGTTTGTGGAGGAATCCTGGAAGAATAGAAAATGTTTCCTCAATTGCAGAGTTAGAGTTCAGTCTTATTCTTTAGGGTTATTGCTTGTTCTGTAATAACAATCTGTAATCTGGTAGCATAGGCTATTCTGTGGTTTATTGTATATAATTTTGTCCAATAAATGTACATCTTTTGCATCACAGGAGTATCGACTTCATCACTCTCAACAAGTTCTGTGTTTTCTACTCTAAGGCCAGAGCTGCAAACCCGTCTGGGTAATGGGACTTGTGGCTACCTGGATGGGTGGGTGGGGCTCCTACTTCACATCTGCTAAGAAATCCCTTTTCTGTGTAGCTGATGGAATTTCTGCTCTCATATTTTCTCTCTGGTACTGGACTATCACATATGCTGTTTGAAGTATTCCAATTGTTTTTTGGCTAAATCTGAAGAGAGAAACTTGTCTTTATGTGGGTCAGAATAGCTAAGAGGGAGAGAGCCCCCCTGAGAATCGACATGGGATGTTGGCAGAGATGGTTCAGCCCAGGGACCACCACAGAGGAATTGTGGATGGGACTTGGGCAGGCAGGAGGGGGCAGCTGTCATCGGTGGCCCCTTGCTGTGGAGACTGCTTTCACAGACGATGCATTACCCTTTGTGGACTATTCAGGGTTTGTTCATCAGTGGTTATGCCTGGGTGGTGATGTCACATATAGGAGACGCAACGGTGTCAAAAGCTAGAGAGACACAAATTTGGCTTCCTGGCTCCACACTTTGCCAGCTGTCTTCACCTTGGGCGAAGTTACCACTCAGACCCTCAGTTTCCTTACTGAAACTTGTTGAAAGATTGTGTAAGGTGGGGCCTCCCTGGTGATGCAAGGGGTTAAATCTCAGCACTATGAAGCTATCAGCAGCCACTGCAACATGAATTCGATCCCCCGGCCAGGGAGCTGACCTACATGGCACAGCAGACCTCTCCTGCCTCGCCCGCTGCTCCCCTCAGCAGTGTATTTCAGTTGATCTGCCTGTTCTTCTCCCTACTCTGTCTCTGGTGAATCCTCTTACCTACACCCCAGCTCTTGTATGCATAAATAAAATAAATCTTTAAAAAAATAAAGAAAGAGTGTGTGAGGCTTGAGTGAGCCAGCTTAGTAAATGGATCCACTGTTTCGGACACAATATAGTTAGTTTCTTTTTTCCTTTTTCTTTCCTTCCATTCCAGACCTGAAAGAGAGGGGACACTCCTTGCATGTTATTATCCATGTCAGTGGACTTTCTCAAGGACACAATTCCTTCTTGGCTGGGTAGGTATATGTTCAGGAACTCAGACTTTTTGAGCTGTGGATTCCAGATGAGAGCCCATGAACCTGCCCCCAGGTGCACTGGGATGCAGTGAGCTGCCCATCACTATAATAAAGCAGTTTTTGGACTTCAGTTCTGAAATGTTCTCACTGAAATCTGCCCTTCTGGAGCAGACTGGGAAGGCAGGAGTTTATTATGTAACAAGGATTTGATGTTAGGATTTGCACATTGAGTTTTTATTGCCAGGTCTCATTAAAAGCCACAGAGCACAGTGCAAAAGATTAAAAAAATTTTTTTTTTACAAAGATAGACAAGTCAGGGGGCCTGACACATTCTCTACTCTGTGGTTCTTAAAGAAACAGATAAATGGAAAGGAAAGATTCTATTTTTATGCTTTGAAAGCACTTACTTCAGGCCAGGAATATAGTCAGTCTGGCTGTTGAGTCCTGTCAATATATAGTTTGGAGCAGAATTTTCTTTTTCTTTTTTTGTTTTTGGTTTATTAATTGGGGAAGCTGACAGTGTAGGAAGATGGGCAGTGTGCATGAGACATACAATGTTGCTGGTCACAAAAGGATTAAGGAGATTGGGCCTCCTTTAGCAGAGGAAAAGTAAATAGGCTTTGGATTAGAAAAGGCTCAACTCAAATCTCATTTCCATCCCTGTCTATCTGTGACTCTGGGTAAGTCATGTAAATCTCTGAACCTGTTTTTCCATCTATATAATGGAGATAATAGCAGCTATCTTACACATTAGAGTGACCAAATATGATATGGTAGTAACGGCGTCTGATACCTAAGGAGTACTACATGAGTGATTAAACAAATGCATGGAGTATACACCAAGGACATGTAGAGGGTCATGTTGCTACCTGAGAGCGCATGGCAAGTAGAACCCAGGCGGTAAGGAATCACAAAACCACTGTCGCAATTATTATGAGATTTGTTCAGAGTAAAGACCAAAAAAATAACCAAGCAGGTAGAAAGCACATTATCCTTTTATATTCTCCATTTGTATACCATCAAGCTTCACGCTATCTTAAAGTACATGGATACAATAAAATAGGAAGTTCAAAAATACAAGGTGGTGGAAAACATATATTCATATATTGTAATTAGTATGTAATTATTCATATATTGTAATTGCAATATATGAATTTATATGAGTTTAAAGACAGAATTGGAGCCTCCCGGTAACAGGTCAAAAGGAGGAAGGTAGAGATGAAATAATTTTCATCATCCAAGAAAGCCTGTCGTCCTGCTGTTTAAGAGAGAAAATGCTTCCACTGCATTATACTCCCGAAGGAGTTCATCACAAATCGCTCAGGCATTTAAGACATCACACCTAAAATTTGATGCACATGACGATTTAAAGCATGCCATCCCCACAATAACCCTCCGCAGAGTGTACCATTCGGCCTTTATCATCACACTGACCCCTGATGAAGGAATCCGAGGGGACATCCTTCAAGGCAGCGGGTGACAAATCTTGGAGCGATGGCTTTCACATCCAGTAGACTTGGTTTTAAATCCTGGTTCAAAGATTTCCTAATCAGTGAACTTTCAAGTAGATTTGTCTTTACTAATCCTCATTTTCCTTTGCAAGATGAAGTAGACAGATACACAATACCCATTCAGGAGACTGGCACAGAGTAGGTGCTTCATAAATGTAATCAGTTTCCTTCCTCCCCCTTTGCTAGAATGTAACCTGATGTGGGTCTTTCTGGGGGTGTCTAAGCTAAAGAACTAATTCACTTTCAGATCTTACTTTATCATACCTTTTAATCCTCCACTGGCAACAGAGAGGTGGCATTAAAATACAGCCCTGCACATTTCTCTCACCTGCTTCATGTTCTCTTTGGAGTGCACTGGCTGTCTACAAAGTCAAGTGCAGATTCTTAGGCTGGAAATTCTGGTCAACCAGCACTCTAAGTTCTAGGAACTTGAAACCATTGACCTGCCCCAGAATACATAATTCTTTTGTACAAGCGTCTCCCTCTGGGATCAGCATGCTTTCCTTCACCCCACTGGTCAGACTGGCACACAAACCCATTTATTCTTCACGACTATTCAAATGGTGCATTTTCTGTGAAACCATCAATTACTACTCAGAGAGGTGAGACTTTCTGTCTCTGATGCCTCTGACGACTCTTAGACATTCTCTGGCAACACTTTCTGTCTTTCACTTGCTCAATGATGGGCTCTTTGAGGCTGGAGAGGGTGCCCGGTCATGTCAGCATTTCCTCCAATGCCTAGCTTGGTGCTAGCTCATGTCTAGTGCTGCTAGGTGCCTCCACCACACCTCCTCCACTCATCTGACTTCACCCCTGCTCCAACCCCCATGTAGGTCTACCTCACCTCAGTATCCTTAGTGCCCACCTTATGCCCAAAGTGGGGAAATAAGTGCTTTTTTTTAAAAAGAATTAATTACTAAGTTCTGGATGGATGAATAAGTGAGCCAAATCTGGATCCAATATCACCTACTCATCAAATAAGGGGTGGTGGTTGGGATGGGTTGATATTTTGACGTATTTCCATTCCAGGCTCATCTCATTAAAGCCATTTTCTGGAATTTTATCTTAGGGGGGATGGGTTCTAAGGTGGGGTGTAAGATGAAATCAAGCAAATAGGCATCTTCATTGAGAAACTCTCAGTAAATCACTGCATTAGAAGAGTTATTTCTCAACAAGTCTGACCTCAGTTTCTGCTCTGCACTAGAAAGGTTAAATCCCTTAGTGGAACCCTAGAAATAAGGTACTTAGGGTTCATGTTGACTCAAAAGAAGGTATCACTAAGGACTAGACTGGGAGGACCCTTGAGAGGATAAGTGAGAACATGGCCTGGTGAATGATGAGTGAGTGGGTGGAGGCTGAATGTTCTGGGCTCATGTGGTTAGAAAAGGCTCACCTGGAAAGTCAAGGCAGGCACACAGATGGAGTCCAAAGATGGAGCCAGGAACATGCTAGGGATCAGGGAACCCATGCAGGGAGACAGCATGAGCCCTACAAAAGAGAGGGGAGGGGCTAAGATGGGCTTACAGAATGTCATAGACTCCCAAAGCAGAAGCCCAGGAGGCAGGAAGAGGGGTCTGTCTTCCACAGATGCCACCATGACAGCAAAGGGTGTTCTGAGACCCAGGGCTTGTGCAGCTGCCTGCCTTGCATCCAGGGTCCCATGCCAGGCTCTTGGTGCTGCCGTGCCCTTTGCTAATTCAGAGCGGTGATTTCCACATTTTAAAACATGCTTTAATTCTAAAAGTAATACTTCCATTATAAAATTCAAACCTCAATATTGAAGCCTATAAAATAAAAATGAAGTCCTCCCCAGTGCCTCCAGCCCCACTTTTCAAGGGTAGCTAGCCAGTGGTATGGGTCTGGTATATATCCTTCCCTAGATATTTGGAGCACACATACTCAAGCATATACAAACATCCACACAGTGGGTTTTCTTTATTATTGAAAAAAATGCTATTGTTACCTACATTCTTTAAGTGTCATCTTTTTCTCACTCAGTAATCTATCACAGCAGCCTTTTACATTCTTAGTTTTTGTACCTGGTATTTCTCAAAGTGAAGAGGGTCCATTAAAGTATTTGATGACAGGAAACTATTCAGACCAAATCTTGATATTCTAAGACCGTTTTTCTTCTATGCTACCCAGTCTGTTAGCCCCAGTGAACTAGAAATTAAAGATTTATGTTCCTAATTATTATTTTTTAAATAAAATTTTAAGGGCAAATCTTTGCTGGAAATATACACGGTAATTGTGTTTACTAATCTCACCACTCCCGAACAGCAATTCACGGTATAAAACTCCAGTAATTAGAACAATAAGCCCAGGTTAATTAAAATACTGGGTAACATTTGGGCAAGAATAAAATCCACTTTGGAGAGTTTCCAGACGTGCATTCATTTTGTAGGCACTTAATTCACCCTGGGAGCTGGTGCTGACAAGGTAAGACGCCTGGTGTTAATCAGCGCTGGGCGGCCCTTGATCACGCCCTGCACATTTCTCTTCTCTGGTCCCAGGACCGGCTTCAGAGAGTTTTCCAGCAACTGGGAGAGCAATGCTGCAGTTGCTTAGGCCTAATCTTGGGTCCCATTCTGTTATTACCCTCCCTGCCACTTGCTTTAATGGCTACAGGCTGGCTAATTAAAGCAATTAATCAAGCCCCCAAAAGTTTGGATGCTGTCTGGAGTTTCTCCTGCCTTTGTCCTCCACCCATTGCTGGAGGGCTGGGTCCCTCGGAATGCTGTGGTCCCCAGGCTTGGCTCCCTAAGACTGGGTATGGGATTAATCATTTCTCTTGCTGCAAACTGAGAATTCATGTGAGCTCTGATGGAACTTAAAGATCACCCCTCTAAAATACTCCCCGGGACACCCTCTGATCCAGGTTGGGCTGACCACTGCATTGTCAATATCCCTCTAATATTGACAAAGTGGGCCCTCTTTGAGCTCCCACTTGTATTTCTCATTTTGTATTTCTTTGGAGTTTTGTCCCAGGTGCACAGAGGAAGCACCCAGTATCCCCTCACTTCCTCTATAATTCTTTTCTACTTTTGGCTTTAGGAGAATAATTACTTCAGCAGATATTTACGGAGATGGCCCTTTGGGCCAGGTGGTATTCTGGAAACTGTGAGGAATTGGAGACAAATAAGATATCACTCTTGCTGGCAAGGAGTTTACAAGCTAGAGGGAAGATAAAACACATTCACAAATGGCTATAATACTTGAGTCCCATAAGAGATGGTCAAAGAAGGTACCATGAACTCTCTTGTAACAAGAAAAGAATGCTGTTAGTTGGGGAAATATGGAAGGACTTCTTGGAAGAGGTGTCATTTTGACTGAGCTTTTGACTTTTATGAAACGCTTAGATGCATAGATGTCTACACATGAACTTGTAGGTGAGGAAAGAAGAGATTGAGATGTTTCCCAGGGCATAACAACTGCAAGTTAAGCAAAAGCACTGGTTACATTTGTGCAATGTCTCCTGTGTATCCTATAATTTGTTGGGGATAAAGCTTTGTTGGGGGAAGCAACTGGCAGCCCCAGGAGGTGCCCTGGGTCAGGATGGACCCCTGCAACATGTAGGGCAGATGTATTTGGAATTCAATCTGCCTTCTCTTACATCTTCCTCTTTCCCTTTGTGGGTACCACCAATTCTTATCCATAACCACATATGTGCTCTCTGGATTCTGACCCTGCTTTTTCTCAATGCTCATTCTCAGGAAGAGATCAAATAGTTTGTCTGTATATGAGTTTGGTCCCAGGCTGTCTATTATTATGCAGTCTTCCTTAGTAGCCCAGGAGTGATTTCACCTACTGCAGAGCTATGGGGAGAATTTGGTTCAAAAAAAAAAGATCCTAACTTGCACTTGACTTTCCTCACTCCCAGGAATTGAGAGGAAGTGGATCCTCCCCTCCTGCCCTGCCTCATTCAGCCTATACATCACAATTGCAAAGTCAAACAGTTTCATAAGGGAGAAGTTCCCTCAGCTCCTGCCCCTTGAACAACTGGTTGATTTCTCATTACTCTAATTAGTGAAATAGATATAGCAGGATGCCTTGCTAAAATCGAACCTGCTTTTATTCTCCTCTCTACCCTAGGGAGAGTTCCTCTAATCATTGTTAGGAAGGTATATCACCTGAGTCTCCTGGGAGGCAGAGATTTTAAGGGGTTCCTTTTGTGAGGCACTTGACTCTAGGTCTGCAAAGAATATTTACCAGGAACAAATCTGGGGCAGGCGGAAATTTGGGGAAAGTCTGTGGGAAAGTAAAATAGTTGACTATTAAGACAACAATTCTGTGCACCTGGTAGGGGTAGTTTTGAACATGCTCAGCAGTGAGGAAGTGACTCTCCTTCTTCAAGGGCCTGCCGTGCCCCCTGTTGGCATGGAGGAGTAAGTAACTGTCCAGAATTATGTTGAATTTGAAACATCGGCTGATCACAGCCACAGGATTGGGCATCCAGAAGGACATGGGAACTATCCCTGTATTGATATGCAAATCAGACCAGCTCCTTTCTTTTTTTTCCTTAAAGATTTTATTTATTTTTGCATAGAAGAACTGGGGTGTAGGCCAGAGGTGCGGGGATGAGAGGATTCACCAGAGGCAGAGCGGGGAGCAGAACAGGTGGATCTACTGAAGTACACTGCTGAGGGGAGCAGCGGGTGAGGTAGGAGAGGTCTGCTGCGCCATGTGGGTCAGCTCACTGCCTGGGGATTGAACTCAGACTGCAGTGGTGATAGAGCTGAGACTTAACCCCTAGGCCAACCAGGAAGGTCCCCCAGCTCCTTTCTTGGTTGATCCAAATACTAGGAAAAATTCTAAGGGGGAGGCGTTGAATGAAGCTCAGCAAATTAGGAATCCCCAAGCAAAGTAATTTATTTGTGGTCTGGGGTGTGATCCTGGGGATTTCCTAAGCAACTCATGGTGCAATAGAAAGTGGGAGTTAATAGAAACCAAGGTAGCCTCTGCAGCGTCAGGACACCCATGCTAGTTCTATGTCTGCGAAAGTGTTATGATAAAATCTCAAGTCAAATATTTTCTAAGCAGGCACCTTCTTTCTTCTAAGACAGATTCTCTATAAAATTCTCATAAAGTTTGAGCCTTTTTTTCCCCCAAAAGGAGTTGTTCTGTGGTTGTGTTTTTTGTAAATGTGATTTTGTCCATCATTCATTATTTCATTTGGTGGGTTTAGAGCAGCTTGAGTCTTTCAAGCTTTCAAAGATCTCATTTTTTTATTGGGACAGTTCTTGGTGTGAGATCATTATCGTCCTGGAGATGAGTAGAAAAGTAAGGGGCTTTCTAGATCATCTTAGCCCACCTGCTCATATAAAAATGGAGACTCTGGGATCTCAAGAAGGTCATGGAATTTTCCAAAAGCAGGGAATTAGTTGGAGACAGAGCTGGAGCCAGTGCTGGGGCAGGTATGTGAGGATTTGAGGGAAGCAGCAGCCTGCCCAAGGGCTCTGTTGCAAACTCGTGCCATGTTACCTCATTCTTGGTTGTGAGTTGGCTAAATTCCATAAGTAATTTGCTTTGGCATGTGAATCGCTTAAGTCATGATGTTTCTGCTCTGTCTGAGCTACAAACATTCACCTTCTTCCCCCTTTCTCTTCCTGGCAATGGAGTTCCCGGCTCTAATTGTGCCGGAGGCACTATTGTTTTGTTACTGGACATCATAAAGTGTCTGTCATCCTTATTCTAACTTGAACTTCTCATAAGTGGGATCGTCCTGGTATTTCTATGGCTCAGCACATAACAGGCATAAATCAATATTGGTTGAATGAATACATGTCCTATTGTTTCTTTGGGTCTAAGTGTGGTATTTGCATTGAATAGATGCATATTAAGTATGTTACAGAGCTACAAAACATAATTTTTCACATTTTCAACGTATCAGTCATGGAGGGTGACCAGTATATAAATGCAGAACCTGAGACCAGAAAGGGAATTGACTTACCCAAGGATGCACAGCATCTCTCAGTCAGAATAAAGACTGAAACCAGGCCTCTAAAAACACAAGCCCTGCTTATTGTCCCTATGCCACCATTTAAAATATTTATTATTTAGTGGCATTAAAATACATTTTCCTATAGAAATCCTTCGGGCACACGGAAATATTAAGGATTATGTTTCCAGCATTTTTAATTTTTCTTATTGTTTCTTCCTAACAGGAGTCATTTTCCTTCTTGCTAGAGGTAAGGATCAGAAACAGCCATTTCTTAGTCCTCGGGGGAAGCAGGTCATAATTGCTTTCTATCAAATTTTTGGTAAGAAGAATTCCTTCTTACACAGAGAAAAGATATCTACTGAACTTTCATTACACATTTTCTTTTCACTGAGTTTACAGCCTCCTTGATGAGAAGTGTGATTCCAGCTTAACTAGAGCATTGAAAATGTGCTGCTTGTCCCCCAAGCCACTGGCTGATTGCAGCTGCCACTGGCTGGACCAGATATCTCAGAACGCTGGAAGTTAAGGCAGAGCAGGAATAGTGATGGCGGTATAGGGTCACAGTCTGCCCGAGGCAGCCGGACTTCCCTGCCAGCTGTCTGGAGCCCAGGAAGGACCACCAGGCTTCCTTGCTCTGCTTTCCACTCTAGAGAGCAATACCGAACAGCAGACAAACAGAGTTAGCCAGCAGTGGGGACCCTCTCTTGTGGGAGTCTGCTCCTGAGGGCTTGTGGGAGAAGGAGTGTATTGGTCTTTAGTTCGTCACTGCAACCCTGGCTCCTAAACTTCAGATCTTGGGAGATCAGAACCTGAGCCAGGCTGAAAGTGGGGCAAAGTCAGCTTTGTGCGTGGGTGAGAAATGAGACTGCATCACCCCTCTGCCTCCAGAATAACCTTTGAAAAGCCAGTGGGAAGGAGATCCAAATGTTGCCAAAATCCAGCCAGAGTGAGGCTTTGTCTGCCCAGCCCTGCTCTTGTGGTTTTCAAGAAGAGTCTTCCCTTAAGCAACCAAAGGTGTCGGTTTGTAATCCATGTCAATTCTCTGCGGCAAGTCCCTATTTAAGTACCTCAATAATCCAGTGGTGTGATTCAAGAGAAGTGGAAGTCTTTATTTCTTGAACTTACCATCTATGAAGACAATTCAATCATTCATTCACTCATTCTGACATTATTTTCTGAAAGCTCACCTGGTGCTCTATCACTTTAAGTACTGAAGGCATAGAAGGTTAAGACACACAACTTCTCCCTGTAAGAATGCCATTGTCTGATAGCCTGATGGAAGAGATAGGAGCCCACAAAATGAGTGAGAGGCACTGGGAGAGCAGGAGAAATGGAGTGTGCTGGAAGCAATTAAAGGAGGGGAGTGCTTTGCCCAGGCAAGGCTCGGGTTAGCAAGGCAGGGGCAATTGAATAGCATCATGAAGGATGAGCAAATGTTAGTGAGGAAATAAGATGATGTGTGCACAGTGCACTTTTAGGAGTCAGAGTTACCCCCCCATTGGAATTTAAGCGGTGCTTTAATGATTCATGAGAATAAAGGGCTGAACTATTTGAAACCATGACTGTCTCTTTCTGGATATAGCCACAAATAACCAGAGAATAATTAAAAAGCAACAAGAAATAGCCAAACTTTCAATGTGCTGCTGGTAGGAGTATTAATTGGCATAAGTGCTTTTGGAAAATTGGCAGTATTTGCTACAGCTAAACATATGGTTTCCTTATGACAACTATTCTCCCAGGTATGTGCCCAGCAGAAATGCATACTGATGTTCACCAAAAGTCACGGATAAGAATATTCACAACAGTTCTATTCCTAATAATCACAGGCTGGAAACTGCCACAAGGACTATCGACATAAGCTAGAGGTATAAGCAGTGGTATATTCACACAGTGGAGCAGACCATCCACAACAGTGAGAACAGACCATCCACAACTATAGTGACGATGCGGATGAGTCTTGAACAGCTAGTGTAGAACGGAAGGAGCCAGAATCAAGAGCGCATGTGCCATATGATCCTTTTCTTAGATTAAGTACAAAACAGGCCAACTAAGCTGTGCTATCAGAAGTCAGGATAGTGGTTATGTTTGGTGGGGTAGTAACTGCAAACAACCCTGGAGGGCAGGGGGCCTTTGCTTGTGCCAAAAATGTTCTAATTCTCACTCTGGCTTTTTAAACATGGCAGGGTTCACTTTGTGAGAACTCAGCAAGTTGTACACTCATATCATGCACTATCTCGCATGAATATTGTCCTTGAATAAAGTCAAAAGCCATCTGGAATCCAGAGAAAGACTGTGGTTCTAGGCAGATTGTGGGAACTTGAAGGAGAGAAGAGTTCTCTGTGGGAAACTGGGTCCCCTTGGGTTGCTCTCCTCTCCGAGAGAAGAGTGGGTGCTCCTGAGAGGTTTGTGTCCTTGTGTCATTCAGTCAAACTCTTCATTTTCCCTTATAGAAAACCTCACTAATCCATTTAGCTTTTGCAATAGATGCTACTATTTCAGGAGGCAGAACGAGACTGTGAACAGAGTCAGGTTAAGTCTCCGCCCATTATCAGTAGGTAGCTTGACTCTCTGCCCCTCGATTTCCACATCTGGCAAATGGGGCAGCATAGAGCTGTTGCTGTGATAAAGCTGTTGCTATGATTCATTTCTATTCCCTTGAATTTCCTGCCTGCTGGGGTCCAGGAGGATAAAGAATGTAGCAAGACTGATACAAATTTGCAGGGTTACTCCGCATAGCTAAAGCCCTCCTGACTAAAAAGAAAGAAAACGGAGGAATTTCACTCCCTGATTTCAAACTATACTACAAAGCCGTAATAACTAAAACAGCATGGTACTGGAACAAAACAGACACAAAGACCAATGGAACTGAATAGAATACCCAGAATTAAAGCCACATATCTATGAACAACTAATCTTTGACAAAGGAGCAAAGAAAATGCAGTGGAACAAGGACAGTCTATTCAATAAATGGTGCTGGGAAAACTGGACAGCCACATGCAAAAAAATGAAGCTAGACTACTACCTCACACTCTGCACAAAAACCAACTCAAAATGGATAAAAGACCTGGATGTAAGACATGAAACCATAAAATGTATAGAAGAAAATATAGGCAAAACTCTACATGACATACATCTCAGCAAAATCTTGAAAGACACATTGCCCAAAGTGAAGGAAGTGAAGGACAAGAAAAACAGGTGGGATTACATCAAAATAAAAAGCTTCTGTACAGCAAAAGAGGCATTAACCAAAACTAACAGACACCTTACCAACTGGGAAAAGATCTTTGCACACAATACATCCAATAAAGGACTGATAACAAAAATTTTCAAGGAACTCACACAACTCAACAGAAACAAAGACGATAACCCAGTCAAAAAATGAGCAGAAGAGCTAAAAAGTCACTCCTCCAAAGAAGAAAAGCAAATGGCCAAGAGATACATGAAAAAATGTTCAACATCACTTATAATCAAGGAAATGCAAATCAAAACCACTATGAGATACCACCTCACACCTGTGAGGATGGCACACATTAAAAATACAGGCAATAACAAATGCTGGAAAGGATGTGGAGAAAAAGGAACTCTTCTACACTGCTGGCGGGAATGTGAACTGGTCCAACCACTATGGAAGGCTGTATGGCGATTCCTCAGACTGCTAAACATGGAGCTTCCATACGACCCAGCAATCCCACTTTTGGGAATTTACCCAAAGGATACAAAAACACTAATCCAAAAGGATACATGCACCCGTATG
>PVIJ01019345.1:0-23798 GCA_004024925.1 Scalopus aquaticus
CTAGCTTCATTTTTTTGCATGTGGCTGTCCAGTTTTCCCAGCACCATTTATTGAATAGACTGTCCTTGTTCCACTGCATTTTCTTTGCTCCTTTGTCAAAGATTAGTTGTTCATAGATATGTGGCTTTAATTCGGGGTATTCTATTCGGTTCCATTGGTCTTTCTGTCTGTTTTTGTTCCAGTACCATGCTGTTTTAATGCCAGTTACTGTTAGGGCTTCCTCTAAATCAGTGTGTCCTTTGAAAAACAGGAATTAAAAGGCCCATCCATCCATCCTTCCATCGATCCATCCACCCACTCATACATTCAAATCTGGCAGTGACAGCTTACTGCATGTTACTTAAGCAATTAATGGGGATATAAATAAAAATCTGCCCTGAAGGTCTCGGATTCAGAGAAACAGGTGTGTGAAAACCTTAAAGTCTTCACAATGTATATCAGTAATTATAGTTGAAGTCAAGTTCTGTGACAGATCAAAATATAATGTACACAGTGAATCCACATTTTCTCAGCTTAAATCCTGGCATTCCTACCATAGGCTGTTTTCCCAATCTCTCTGTGCCTCAGTTTCCTGTTGTATAATGTATGGGCAAAGGTGGATTTAGGTTATTATGGGGTCTGAAAACTAAGCAGTATTGGAAGCCCTCTTTAAGAAAAAAAAAAACCTAAATTTTGAATATAAAATTAAGTGCAACTGCGAATATTTATAATGAGAAAATAAATCATAACTTACACATTTAAATTTTTTTTAAAAGCTGACAAATGCCATCAGCATCCTGGAATCCAAAAATATGCAGTCTTATTACCATTAATAATATGCATCAGCTTAATACATATCTGTAATAAGTTTTTCTTGCATATATTTTGGCTGCATATTTTTGGTAACTTCTTTGTATGACAACATTTTTATAATATTTTCTATAATGAGAATAGAAAAGTATCGTCTCTTCCTACAGCATGTCTGTCATTTTAAAAAATACATGTTGACAGTTTAGAAAATTTTCTTTAAATTTCACAATTCCTTCTTGCTAATATCAAAGATCTGCACTTTCTTTCTCAAGTGGCGTTTCTTGCTCAGTGATCCTCTTTGGTATAAATCCACCCTTTGGATCCTTCTAAGGATGGCCTGGAAATCGTAGCACCTGGACAGGTTGGATCTAGTCTACTAGATATACTTTGCCACTTTGGGGTCCTCTCTTTCGTGTGTTCCAACTGCTTTAACAAAGTACTGCTGTATAGCTAGTAGCTTATAAAGTACAGATAATTATCTTCCACAGTTCTGCAGGCTGGGAGTCTGAGATCAGGTGCCTGCCAGCACTGTTGGGTTCTGGTGAAGGCTCTCCTCTGGTTACAGGCTTCTCTTATCCTGTTACGGTAGAAAGAGAGCTAGTTAGCTGTTAGGTCGCTTCCTATGGGACGTCCATCACATTTCTGAGGGCTCCACCCTCATGACCTAATTATCACCCAGAGACCCCCTTCGCAATGCCATCACATGGGGATGAGGGCTTTAACATAGGAATTTGGGGAGGGACACAAAGATTCAGTCCATCTACTCCCCTAAGCACTGGTCTTGGGGTTTGGTGCAACTTGGCTACAGACTCTAGATCCTACTCGTTCCTCAGGAGCAGAGAGACATTTCTTTTTCAAAGAACAGAGGCTAGGTCTACAAGACCTTAAAACAACAGGATTTATAGCAGCACAACGTATTTAAAAAGGAGGTTACCTCCAATTTTTCAATTTTTGGTAAGGTTTTAGTTGCCCAGTCAGGAATTTTTTTTTATATCAGTAAGCAGAAACCCACTCAGATGAGTTAAATTTAAAAGGTGGTTTATTGAAAAGCAATAAAAAATAGTCTCACAGAAACAAAACCAGGGAATGCAGAATGGAATTTGGGACTAAGCAGCAGCTGGAATCTGGTGACTAAGCGGCACATAAGACTTTCCCCTCTCCCGGGGCCTCTGCCTCATGGCTGCTTTCTTTTCGTGCATCTGTTCATTTCCTGCTTCCCTCAACAGATTGGGTCTCTCTGCTTTGCTATTCACCACTTAACTGCTGTGGAGGTGGCCTTGAATTTCTATGGCCCAGACTCAGCCTTGATCCTCTGACTTCTCAGGACCATGTTTCCACTAATGTCTGACTGCATTCCTAAGAAAGAGGATCTGATTGGCTTTGGCTGACTGTCCAGAGTAGTGGACATCGATGCTTCCAGACTGGTATCAGAAAGCCAGAACTGAGCACTCACCCTCTGGCTGGAGGAAGCAAGATTGTCTGGTAGGAAACAGTCTTTCCAGCTGCCCCTTTAGCAAAATCTGGACTCAAGCTAAAATTCCCAGAAAGAGAATATGGGCAGGACATCTATTATGCACTAGATACTGATTTAGAGAAAAATGGGTTAAATTCACTAAAAAATAGATGTGAACCGGTATGGCACATGCTTGCCTGTGCTTCTTTAGCAGGGATTTACTGCAGTATCAGAAGAGAACTCTAAACCGCGATATACCATGCTTTCTTGTTCTGGATCATCAGCTCAAAATGCAAATAATTGAAAATATCATTGGAAAGGTTAGCAGGGAAAGCATACCATCCAGCTGTTCATGGCCATAATCTCTCAGGTGCACTTATTTACCCCCCTCTGGATACGTGAGTGTACATTTAAGAAGCCCTGAGTGCATGTTTATATACTGCCTTTTTGAAAAAGATTTGAAATGGAAACAAACTTTGTTTTCAACAATAACATTAGCAAATTTGTGGAGTTGACTCACTTTCTCTGAAGCACTCTTCTTGTTCAGTGTTCATTTATTCATTCAATAAATATGTATTAACTGTCTGCTAATAATAAGACTGGATGGCCCTGCCATTATGAAGCTTATAGAGAGGTAAGTGAGACTGAATAGACATGCTAACAAAGAAAGAAAAGATGTCTGACTAAGTGAGATGGTTCTATGAAGGAATCAGCATGCTTGGATAGGGAATAACCACGGAAGGAGCAGCACTAACAGAGAGGATGGCCTGGAAAGGTCCTGAGCAGATGTGAGTTTGACCCAAATGGTGGGAGGATGTAGCCTGGTGAAAGCCCAAGGAGCAGCTCTCCAGGTAAATGGAAGAGCGTGTGTTCAGGTCTGATGGAGGGAAGAGCATGGTATGTTTGTGGAGCTCAAAGATGGGTAGTGTAGTGGGACTTGACAATGAGAGATAGAGGTGACATATGAGGATAAAGAGGTAGATGGCTTAGGAGCTATGAGTTTGGGTTTTGTTTCAAGTCCAATGGGATGTTATTGAAAGGTTTTAAATGAGAGACTGATTTCATTTGGCTTATATTTTTCAAAGATGTTTTTGGTGGCATGTAAGAATGAGTTGGAAAGGACACATGAAGCTCTGCAAAATGAAGGAAGCATAAGCCCCATTTGTGTCCTACACCCTCCCTTCTTTCCTGTCTCCTCTCCCTTCACTTCCACTCTCCACCTTTGCCCCAAATTATGACCACCTGAAGTCTGAGAGTCCCAGCTTGTTTTGTTGGGTTATTTTCATGCTACCTGCTGTTGTAACCCATAAGCTCCTACATCAAGAACAGCAGGTCAGCTAGCTCATGGGCATCATTGTGGGTCCAGGACCATCATTTCCTAGACTTCCTCTCAAATTTTCTGATCAAATGGCCTGATGCAGTGGAGATTCTTTACCATCCTAAAAAGCAGAAAGAAAATTATGCTCTTACCTTTTGCACTTAGTATGGAATATGTAGAATTATTAGAATGTTCATCTCTAAGCCTGTTGTAAAGTGTGCAAGGTGTGTGTGTGCGTGTGTGCTCGCACGCATGCAGTGGTATAGATTCATTGGTATCAATTTATGTAAGTGCGTGGTCTATGTTTACTGCTTTATCCTAGACACTGGAATGGATGAGTTAAGAATTAACAGAGCGTTTTCTTTTTTAAGTTTTTAAAATTTTTAAAAATTTATTCTGCATAGAAGAACTGGGATGTAGGCCAGAGGTACGGGAGTGTGACAGGATTCACCAGAGACAGAGTGGGGAACAGAACAGGTAGATTGACTGAAATACACTGCTGAGGGGAGCAGCTGGCAAGACAGGAGAGGTCTGTTGCACCACGTGGGTCAGCTCCCTGGCCAGGATAGAACCCAGGCCTCTTTGGCTTGGGAGTGCTGTCTCAGTAGTAGTGCTGAGACTTAACCCCTAGGCCACCAGGGAGACCCAGCAGAGTTTTCTTTTGGGATTATTTTTAAATATCAGCCATTTCTATGTGCTTTGTTCCTATGCCCTAATGCCCATCCACCCCCACAACTTACAGGTACATATTCTTTGGACCAGTACTGAACACGCTTTCTACACTTGCAGACACATCCTCTTATATCCTTAAGATGGCAGCACCAAATAAAACAGTTTTTAAGAAAATTAACTGAAAGGCTGGGTTAGTGGGAAAAAGAGAAAACTAATTATTTCTGAAATGTTTTATAATCCTCCATTTTCTGCTCAGCAGAATTATATTCATAGCTAGATTATTCATTATTAAGAGCTTATTTCAGCCCAGACTGTGTGTGTCAGTAGATTAGGATGTGGAGGAAGATTAGTTTCTCACAGTGGGTGGCTGGAAATAAGTTCCTTATCTGATCATTAAAATTGGTTGTTCATGGTATTTTGATCATAATTATTAATTCTGTCAGGCGCTTTTGCATGCCGATTAAATTTTGGTGCCTGATATGTAATATTAAGATTCGGCTGGATGGTACCAGTGTCACATTAGCAAGGCTGAAATGATTATATGTGGGTATGTTCATCTTTTAAAATTCACAAGTCTTTGCAGTACCTAATACTTATTTTAGCGAGTATTTAGTAATTCTGAGACTTCTCTAAAGTCATACTGTTATTAATAAATTAAATATTATCAGCTACTATTTATTGCCTTTTAGTCTCATGCTATTTTATCTCTATTGCATGTTTTTTTTTTATTAATAAAGTTTATTTTTTTAGAGCTGGTTTTAGGATCACGGCAAAATTTAGAGAAAATAAGGTTCTCATCTGTCATGTCCCTACACAATCTCTCCCTCAGTCCTCACACATTCGCACATTTGTTACCATCCATGACCCTACTTTGGCCCATCATTCTCACCCAAAGTCCATAGATTACACTAGGCCCCACTCTTAGTGTACATGCTATAGATTTTGATGAATGTATAATGATGTGTCCACCATTGTAGTAGTATACAGAATATTTTTACTGCTCTAACAATCCTTTGTTCTTTACATATTCATCCCTCTTCCCACACTCCTGGCAACCACTGAACTTTTTACTCTCTTCTAGCTCATGGACTTAATTTTGGGTCCAGGGCCATAATTTCCTAGACTTTATCTCAAAGTTTTGCCTTTTTCAGAATGTTATAAAGTTGGAGTGAAACAGTATGTAGCCTTTTCCAGTGGTTTTCTTTCACTTAGTAATATGTATTTAAGCTTCCTCCAGGTTTTTTCATAGCTTGTTAGCTCATTTATTTATGGCTCTGAATAACATCCCATAATTTGGGTGTACTATAGTTTATTTTTTTATTCATCCATTGACAGATGTCTCAGTTGCTTCCAGGTTTTGGAAATTAGAAATAAAGCTTCTATAAACATTCATGTGTAATTAGTTTGTGTGAGCACAGTTTTCAACATTGTTTTGGTAACTACCTCAGAGTAAGAGTTTGTTTAGTTTTGCGAGAAATTGCCAAATTATCATGAGAAGTGACTATACTATTTTGTATTTCCACCAGCAATGAATGGGAGTTTCTGTGGCTCCACGCCTGTTGCCAACATTTGATTGTCTCTGTGCTATGAATTTTGGCCATCCTAAGAGGTATGTAGCGGTATCTCAACATTGTTTTACTTTGTACTTCTATATTGACATAAGATGTGGAGATCTGTTCATATGCTCATTTTATATCTGTATATCTTCTTTGGAAGGATTTCTGTTCAGGTCTTTTGAACCCATATTTTACTTGTGTTGTTTGTTTACTGCTTTGTTTTCTAAGATTTCTTTGTATACTTTGGTTCATAGTCCTTTACAGATGTGTCTTTTGCAAACATGTTCTCCCAGTTTGATTTGTCTTCTTATTCTCCTAGTTTTTATTTTGCAGAGCAGAAGTTTTCGATTTTAATTTAATATAAAATTTAATGACATCCAAGCGATATCATTTATGAATCGTTTCTTTAGTGACATATTTAAAAAGTAATTGCCCATACTCCAGGTCATCTATGATTTCTCCTTTGTTGTCTTCTGAGTTTTATAGTCTTGCATTTTACACTTAGGTCATTGATCCATTGCAAAGGGTCCATTTTTACTTTTTGTGAAGGGTCTAAAACAACTATTTAGATTCTTCTTCTTCTTTTTTTTTTTTTCATATGGAGGCCCGTTGTTTCCACATCATTTGTTATGTTGTGTATTTTTATCTTTCCCAGAAGCCCATGCAACAGTTATCACCTTTATTTCCATATTAAAGCTCAAGAAATAAAAAAGATGAAGGGTAAAGTAACTGCTTTAAATTCCCAGAGCAGGTAAATAATGGAGATGATGAGGAAAATCAGTTGTTTTTCCTTCTAAACCCCTCTTCTCCTGACTTTCAATAAAATGGTTTTGTGAGCCTAGCCAGGGAGTGAGGTTCTTAAATTTATATGTCATCACAGTTTAACAAAATGAACACAATGATTTTAAGTTTAGAGGTAATTTTTTTTCTGGCAAAGGCACACCTGAATAAAAAGTAAAAACTAGAAAAAATTGAGAACGTTAGGTAATTTTCTCTCACTATTCAGCTATACATCATAAAATTATTTGAGGGTGAGGCAATGTATTAGATGTATCATTGAATATATGATTCAGTTCTTGTAAGAAATTTAAATTTTGCGATAAATGTGTAAACAAAGGACTATGGTGACCAACAAAGGAAGAAGTGATTTACTTTTGCTTCACAAAGATGGGATCTCTTGCAATAACCTCCAGAATTATCCACAATTCTCTAAAGAAAAAAAAATGTCTTTCCTCAGTTATCAGCACTCTGCCCTTATGTAAAAACATTAAGTATAGCTTTTTTGTATATGTTGAACATTGGTGAGAGTGAGTAGAAAGTCTTGTTCTACTGACCTCCCTCTACAGAGTAATAATTGCGTATGAATTCTCAAGTGTATGAAACCTAACCTGGGATGGGAGTGGCGCAGGAAAAGATGTTGGGATGTGGTGAGGGCATGGTTGGTCATCATAAAGTTGTGCAAGGTGGGCATAAATTCTATGGTCCAGCAGAATCCCAGTTATGAGAATTGGAACTCAGTGTTGAGCATGCTTTCCTTCATTCAGTCATGACTTATTGATTACCAATTTTATTCCAGTTCTGTAGTTTTTGAAATTAGGATTATGTAAATGCTCACCAGGATGTAGAAATGTTCTAGGTTAAACTTGTTGGGAAGAATCAAGTGGGTCCAGAGTTGAGTAACAGACAAGTATGTGGGGGACTAGAATGTCTGCTAGATCGCTATTCAGATTGTGACACAAAAAACTCCAAATCTTGAGGCAAAGACGATTCTTCCATCTGAAGGGTACTTATTAATATAAGGTGAGAAGAACTGAGGGATTATTATAGCTAGGGAGGCATTTATTTTTGTTAACTCTAATGAGGAGGAGGCAGTCCAGTGTGTGCTCTGTTCATTCATTCATCAAATTCCTATATGGCGCTTACGGTATGCATATGCATACACTTTATAAATGAAATAGCTCATTTTATAATAATTTTGTAAGGTAAGAATTAAAAATCTGTTTTTTAGAGAAGGAAACTGAGCCACAAATATGTCGACTAACTTGTCCAAGGTCACACAACATCATTCTCTCACAAATACTTTTTTTTCCACTGATAACAAAACTAGACTGAAATAGGAAGCGGTGACCATATTCTAGTTGCATGCAGACAGTTGATTTTTAAACCAGCATTCCTAGGAAAGGGAAGACTCATGAACTAGCAGCTGCTTCCCCAGCACAAGGTTGGCACGGGCCAGTGAGCGCCTTTTACGGCATCAGAACATACTCTGAGAACACAGACATCTTGTGTTATTCCGGAGAAGCTGGGAAGGAGTATCGCCAAACCTGAAGTGCTGTCTGTTGTGTCACTAGATGCCTCTTGCAGCTAAGAATAACACCTTGTGCCCCCTCCAGCCCTGAGCGCACCATGACTGCAGACCTTGCAACAGCTCATGTACCTCATATAAACATTATGTCACAGCCAGGCTCCAGACTCAGATATGGAAAATGGCCAATAAAGATATTAAAAGGGACTGGCTCAGAGAAAGCACAGCTAATCACCATCCTGCTGGGTGAGAGGGGGAGGCCAGCAGCAGCCCAGGCCTTTTCTTCTATTTTTAAATTCTGTGTCTGAGCAGTAAACCCATGTCTGTCTCCCTCAATTCATAGCACCGGTCCACAGAGAAACACATGATGTGGCCCACGTTGGCAGCTGAATGAATCACCCAGACTGATTGTCTTTTCTTCTGTCTGTCTCTGTCACTGGGTAGAAATGGTTTAAAAATACACTATCATTAAGGGCATTTCAGCTGCCGGGTCCTAGTGGTTGGCAAAATTGGTGGATTTCTGAGTCTCGGGGGCTTCCAGAGTCCCCGGCTGGTTCTTTTCAGCCCCTTGATCCTCTTGGCCCACAACACTTTTGAATGAAATGTCATGTTGAAGTTGTTGATAACTGTTAGCCAGCTCCAGGAGGTAATTGAAATGATTCTGTATTTGCATTGGAGATTTTGTATTTATGCAAAAGTTTGCTGAATTGCATATCATTGAGGATAGACATTTTGAGAAGAGCTTTTCCAGCTGGCATTGTGGCTCTTGTGTTTTGTTTCCAGTAAGGGATGAATGAGCATCCGGAATAAGCATGTTTTAAAGGATTAGTTGCATGGTGGCACTTTTTGTTTTGCACTGGTCATCTTTAAATTTCAACTTAATCTTTTTGTCAGTTGGTATTTTGATTTTCATGTACAGTAGGCCCTATGTAGTTTTTTTTTTTTTTTTAGGTTTTAGCAGCCCTTAATTCTGGAGACCAATAAATAGTTGAAAAAAATAATTGACATATCAATTGGGGCCAAAGCGTTATCCTCTTTGTACCAGAAACGCTCTGTATTTGTTCAACCTCATCTGTGTCCTGGTCTTACCTATTTGTTAGATGGAGTTCCTTGGCCACCACTGCTCTAGTTTCTCATCTAACACCAATAGTTATTTCTTTAATGACAGAAGTCATGTCAATGTCAGTGCATCAGATGAACTGACCAGACCCACAGAAGATAGGGTACCTACTACCACATCTAGTCACAGATAAAATATTAAACCTTGAGGTTTCAGAACTGGCTTTCCAAAGAACTACCTAATTGGTTTACAAAATCTGAAAGTATGAGGCAAACTTTGACTCGTGAGGGTCAGGAACAAAGACAAGCTGGCAGATAAATTCTGTAGCTTCACATTCTTTCAGTTTGTTTCCTGAACAGTGGTTCCACACAACCTCTCCTGAGATGACCTATTTGACTGAGAAGTTGGTTGTGATTTCCTTGTTAAGGTCATTTTCGCAATGTGCCCCCTTGCAATTGATTATTTTCCTACTTTTTTTTTTAAAGGTTTATTTATTTATGCATACAAGCTGGGGTACAGGCCAGAGGCGTGGGGCAGTGAGAGGGTTCACCAGAGACAGAGTGGGGAGAAGAAGAGGCAGATTGACGGAAATACACTGCTGAGGGGAGCAGTGGGCGAGGCAGGAGAGGTCTGCTGTGCCATGTGGGAAGCTCCCTGGCTGGGCCGTCAACTTGTGTTGCTGCTGCTGATAGCTCCACAGCGCAGCGCTTCACAGCTGCACCACCAGGGAGGCCCTGTTTTCCTACTTTTTTGTCTCACAATCCCTTGTCCCTCAGTGTTGCTGCTCTGGGATTGCTCCTCCCAATAAAGCAAGAGAATCTGACCTAGAGCGTGGTGGTAAGATGGATGGCTCTCTTCACAGATTGTCAGTCATAATGGTGGTAAAAATTAAAGATAAGAGGGAACAGAGAGGCTTAGGGTGAAGGGACAGTATACCAAAAGTCAGGTGGGAGAAAGTGGTTCCTTCTGAGAAAAAAGGGATTGGATGGATTCAGAGAAACAAAGGTTTGTGACTTTTTTTTTTTTTTTTTAGAATAAAGGGTAGGGAAGATTTATTTTAGCAAGTATAATTAACCTTGATGAAAAAGAAACACAAAAATCTTTTTGAGTTAGCAAAATAAAATTTTTTGCCACTTAAAACTTTACATAGTTCTGATGACTCTTCTCCAGTTATTTTTATCTCCTTGGTGTCCTACAACCTGTGACACTTTAGTTTTGTGTGTTATGGATTTGACACTATTCAAGAATATTGATTAGGTATTTTGTAGGAATCCCTCAAAATGGGCTTATCCGATACATTTTCATGGTTAGGCTAGGGTTATAGAATCTAGCAAGAATGCCACGGAAATCATATGCCCTCCTCTAACCATTATATGAGGGATGAAACAGATCAGTATGTCAACATGACTTATAGTGCCACTTGTTTAATGTGGTGTATGCCCAGCTCCTCTAGTGTAAAGCTATTGTTTTTCCCTTTTCATATTCTGTTCATAAGAAGGAATCACTAAGTTTCACAATGAGTCCATACTCAAGAAAAGAGGGATTAAACTCCACCTTCTGGAGATATTATAAAATAATTTGTGGGCACATGATAAAACCATCCTGTAATTAATAAGTATTGGGGGAGGTTCTGTATATCTGTGCAAATACCCTATTTAGTTTTGAAGTTTCTCATCTATTACTGGATGCAGCAGTTATAGCTATGGTGTTTAGTGGTGATTGTCTATTTCCTCAATTCTTTCTATACCTATGATTTGGAATGATGTTGTCAAATTGTATAGATATTTGTTCAGCCAACTAATCTCATTTACTTAATTTATGTTTTGATAAGACTAAGAGGTTTTTTAATAGTAGTGTCTGTTATTATAACATTATACATATCCCAATCTCACACATTGGAATTGGAGTTGCTTAGGGGGAATGTAATTAAAAACATATATAGTTCATTCATTTTGCCTTTTTAAAAATGACATGAGCAAAATAAATAACTTCTCACTTCTAGACAGTAGGTAATAAAACACACTCTTCTTGATTCTGTATTTCTTGCAGAATGAATGAATGAACGCTAGATTTTAGATGGATTAAAAGAATGTGAAGTTTGTATCTGTTACAATGTATTCAAGTATATTTCTACAAATCATCCTTAATTTAAGAAATGTGTGGGTAAATTTCATAAAAATTCATAAAAATATAAATAAGAATATCTTAAAAATTTATATTTCTACCACTCAATGCTGAATCTTTTAGTGTTTTGTCAAATTTCGTTTCTCATTTTAAAATATTACTTGGGCATATGAAATTACATTTATATAAATGACTAAATAAAAATAATACCTTGATTCTCTTTCTTATCATGATGTATTTTCTATTAAGTACTCTTAAAAAGATATAAAATGGTTGCATAGTATCATCATAGGGTTCATAGTTTAGTAACTCCTCCTGTATTGTCAATTTGGTGACTTTCTTAGCAAGGAGACAGTAATGTGATAGTTCATAGCTCAGTCTTTGGAGGCAGATTAACTGGACTTGCATTCTTATGTGTCATTTGATAACTGTTATGACCATGAGCAAATTGCTTATTTTATCTACAGATAAATATTTTTTAGAAGTTGTGGATAATTATAATATTTACCGTGCAATATTGTTATGGGTATTAAATAAAAATCTATATGAAAAGCTATGTGGAAAGAAAGTACCCAGAAGAGTTCCTGGAACTTTGTGAGCACTGTGTGAATGTTAAATAAATAAAAGAAAAGAAAACATATGTTCTGTAAATTGTAGAATTGCCTTCTAAAACCATCTGAATATGCATTTTAAAATATTGATTTAAATGTTAAATGATGATTTTTTAATGAGAATAGGGCTATTTGTGTTTTCTAGTTCTTCTTGAATCATTTTTCAAAATTATATTTTCAAGAACTTTGTCAATTTCATGTCTGTCTTTTTGGCTATTGGCTGTCTTCTTTGGAATAATGTCTTAGATATTAAAATAGTGTTATTAGGAATATGGAAGTGTGTCTATCTTTTTGAGTTAGTGTTTTTATTTTCTTTGGCCATATTCCCAGAAGTAGAATTGCTGACTCATTTGGTAGTTCTCTTTTTATTTTTTGAGAATGATTTATAATGTCTTCTATAGTGCCAGGACCACTGTGCACAAAGGTTCCCCTTTGTTCCCATCCTTACCAGCGTGTGTTATCTCTCATCTTTATGATGATTTTTATTCTGTCAAGAGTGAAGTGATTTACCATTGTGTCTATGATTTGTATTTTCCTAATGCCTAGTGATGTTAAACATTATTTTGTGTACCTGTTGGTCATTCATGCATCTTCTTTCAAAAGATCTGTGTGTTCAAGATATCTGTGTATTCAAGTCTTTCACCCATTTTTAACTGTATTATTCAGTATCTTCTCTTAAATGTGAATTCTGTAGTCCTTGTAGGAATTGGGTAAGTTGATACAAAAACTGTCCTAACACCTGAATCATAAAGTTAACAAAAATTTCCCCCCTCCCTAACTTCGGATGTTCTAAAGTAGCTGTTCGTAACTGAGGCACTGGGTCACCCTAGTAGTCTATAAATTGGCCCTGCCTTTCCCCTTTGGTAGTTTTATAGTCAAAAATTTCAAAGTATTTGGTGTCTACTAGGAAATCCCAGTCAATGACAAAATACTTATTAAGAGTTAAAACAGCAAAAAGGGAAGGATATTAAAATAATCTATTATCTTTATTTTTCAAATCTGTATTTTAGCTTATTTTTATATTGAATACGTATAGTTATGAATTTGCATTTTATCCTGGTAAAATTGTTCCCAGTTGTGTGATACAGTTACATTCATTTAGTAGTATTCTAGTTTTACCCAAGCCTTTGTTAACGTATGCATTGCATAGGAATATATTCTAAAATTCCCTTGACTCCAGCCCACAACTAATCCTGTTCAAGGCATTGTGACTGCAGAGCCAGGCCACAGGGTCTCCAAGTGGCCTAGGTTACTTTCATTGCTCTTATGCCCAAATTTCATAAACATTCTCTGGGAAATCACTTGATTAAACCTACAGATGCTTTCATTGCATATGGTATGGTTATGAAAATAGCAACATGCCTACAAAAGATTCTGTTTCCTATTACTCTATATGCCACCAACATCATAATTCCTTTCCTGCCCCTAAGTGGAGCAATGTCACCAGTCTCTTTTTTGCCTTCTCTTCTGACTTTAAACATAACAGTTTGTCCCTGAAGTCACACTGAATCCCCTCTCCCTGCACTCCCTGGGAAATATACCCACTGCTTTTGCTATATGCTGAGCAATGAGTTGGCACACTTGGGTGGCATTAAAAGAAAATACTTTTTTCTCTGTTTTGTCTCCATCACATCATCATCTCTCAAATGGGTTCTTTCTCCTTTAAAATCCCCTTTTTTGACTGGGACAAGGACTATTACTAGAATACTACTAAATGATGTGTACTGGTGCTGGACTTCGTAGTTTCAAATTTCTGCTTTACCATTGAGTTATCTGTGACTTTATCCCTTTATATCTCAGTTTTTACTCTAAGTGGGAATTAGACTTCCTAGCTTTGTTGAGCTCAAGTGTATCACATATGCAAAGTACTTTGAATTATGTTTGGTTTTTGATAAATGTTATTTTATGCTTAAGTCTATCTGACATCTATAATGGCTAAGATCAGGTCATGTCGATGAATTTATGGCTCACCCATAACCTTTGTGTACATATAAGATAAATATTCTTCACAAGTTAAATATTTTGTGGAGCTAAGAGAAATAGGTTTAGTACATTAGAAGAAGTTGGTAGAGAACAAAAATTTAGATGTCACACATTTCACCAGGATGTATTTTGATTCTGATAACACATGGCTTTTATCTGTTCCATTTTCAAGCCTTAGACTCAGATTTTAGAATTTGTTTCACACAAGTCAGAAAAGTGGCTGTTTTTCACTGCCAGGCTGACCATCAACCAAAAAAAATACGGAGAAGGAAAAGGGATTTAAAACTTAAAGGACAGTATATAAAATACACATCTAAGTGATAAGGACAGAAACAAAAGGGTGTTTAAACTAAAGATAAAATGAAGTGTTACGAGTTTTAGACTGTAGCCACATGAAGTCAGAGAACTTTAATTTCTGAGGGGCAGCGTGACGAGCAAAAACGAAGCTCCAGAAATCTGGGCCTTCTGCCAAAATAGATTCATGATTGGAGAGTTGGCATTCTGTGCTACATTCTTGGGGAAGAGGAAGCCTGAGGTCTGTGTGTTACTTCCAAGAATTTAACAGGGTCTCTCATTCCACTATGAACAGAGAAAGACGAAACTCTGGAGGCCACATAATATGGAGGAAAGATCTTGTAACTTGGACCGCTCTTGGTTCACTGTTTGCCCAAAGTGACGTTGGTAGAGACTCCTAAGCAATCTAAGCCTCAGTTTTTCCTCTTCAACAGAATGGAAATTTGTATTTTGGTCATAAAGTTGTGATGTATAAATGAGAGTCAAATTATCCATTAGCTGTTACACTGGTCAACATTGAGATCATTACTAACTTAAAAAGAGCCTAATCTGTAGTATATTGGTATGCTGAACATGAATATAACACTGAAAATTTTTTATTAGCTCTTGTTTTGAAGATTTTCATATAGTTCAATTTCTGTGATTTACCATGTAAATTTATCCAGTAGGACTGCAGCAACATCCTAAATCAGCCTAGAATGAAGTAATAGTGGCATCACATTGCATAATACCATCATGCACACATCATCCAGAGTTCATTGCCTCATTTTCTGTTGTAATGCAATACTGCTGCCAGGTAGCTGCTGAAGTAAGCTGACGTCAGCAGTGCACTTGATAAAGGCCTGTTGGAAAGGTTGAGCATTGAAAATCTTTCAGATTTTGTGTTCAGACTTTCAGTTGAAGCTACTGTTTCATAGAACTGTTATGATTTGATCCATTTAGGCACAATACAGAACAGTAATGCTTCAAAAGTGTGTTAATAGCATGGACAATTTCTGCTCTATTTGTGGGGAAGTGGCATTTGCCAACCAGAAGAAAAGTATCACTTCTCAAGTGAAGAAGGCTTATCATCTTGACTTCGGATGCACGGTTGGTGACCAGGACAAGCCTTGGGCTCCACATATATGCTGTGCTACATGTACAACACAGCTTTCCCGGTGGTTAAATGGCAAAAGACTATCAATGCCATTTGCAGTCCCCGTGGTGTGGAGAGAGCCATGCAACCACATCAAAGACTGTTACTTCTGCTTGGTTCCTCTTCTTTCCGGTGGAATAACGAAGCAAAAGCAGTCGAGAATAGTCTACCCAAACATTCTGTCTGCATTGAGACCAGTTCTACATGGTGAGGGACTGCCTATTCCAGAACCTCCAGCACAATATTCTCTTGATTCATCTGATGAGGACAAGGGTGAGCCGACCTGTTCTTCTCCTGTTCCATCAGCATGCAGTGATCTAGGTTTTCACTGTGGTGCATCATCAAACCCACACAGACTAACACAGGAAGAACTAAATGACCTGTTTCGTGATTTGGACTTATCCAAGAACCAGGCAGAATTGCTAGGATCAAGACTCCGACAATGGAATCTTCTCGAAAAAGATGTCACAATTACTTTCTATCAAAAGTGCCACCAGCAGTTGGAGCCTTTCTTCAGAAAGGAAAGTACTCTGGTATTCTGTTCTGCTATTGAGGGCCTCATGAATGCCTTAGAAATCACTCATGACCCACAAGAATGGAGACTATTTCTAGACTCTTCGAAACTGAGTCTTCAGGCTGTGCTTTTGCACAGTGGAAACCGTCTTCCATCTATTCTGTTCCTGGACAGCTGTACAAGAGACAAGTGAAGAAATCTAAAAGTAGTCTATCACTTTCTTTTTTACAGGTATTAACCATAGGCCTATTACTATTGGCATGCATTTTATGATGTGAACATCAATTTATTGCAGATTACAAAAAAATTAGAGCCAAAATTAGAATATGACTGTCATATTCATGTTGAGCACATACAAATTGATAGGAAAGGACTAATTTTATTTCAGTAACATGACTTTTGTAAAACTTTGTTGACCAGTGTTATAGGTAGAGTACCTAAAAGCTGTAAGATTTGTAAGTATCTTTTACGATGTTTTAGATTTTAAAAGTTTTTTTGAAGTTCTGAATTGAAATATTAAACAATTAAAACTAAGATTATTCTAAGACCGCATTTATAAAAGTCCTTTGATCTTTTTTTAATGTTTAACTATATCTTTATTTCAGCTTCAGTTTTAAAAAAAATATATATATGTATTTATTGTTATTGATATCTTTTACATTTTGTATTCCCCTTGGGTAACTCACCACCAATTCATCCGTGATCCATCTTCGTTGTTCCTTGTGTCCTTTTCTACTCCATTTTGTGCCCGTATCCTCCTCCTCCCCTCCTCCCCCTCCCCCTGCCCCCCGCTGAGTGTCTCTCTCCTATTTGGTTTCCTTATAGTCCTGTTGTAAGTGAAACCATTTGATATGTTTCTCTTTCTTCCGGCTTATTTCACTAAGTATGATCCCCTCTAATTCCATCCATGTCCCTGAAAATTGCATGTGTTTATTGTCTTTGAATGCTGAATAGTATTCCATGTGTATGTGTACCACATCTTCTTGATCCAATCATCTATTTTTGGACATCTGGGTTGCTTCCATACCTTTGCTATTGTAAACAGTGCCTCAATGAACATACTGGTGCATGTATCCTTTTGGATTAGTGTTTTTGTGTCCTTTGGGTAGATTCCCAAAAGTGGTATTGCTGGGTTGTATGGGAGCTCCATGTTTAGCAGTTTGAGGAATCTCCATGCAGCTTTCCGTAGTGGTTGGACCAGTTTGCATTCCTACCAGCAGTGTAGAAGAGTTCCTTTTTCTCCACAGCCTTTCCAGAACTTGTTGTTGCCTGTATTTTTAATGTGTGCCATCCTTACAGGTGTGAGATGGTATCTCATTGTGGTTTTGATTTGCATTTCCTTGTTTATAAGTGATGTTGAACATTTTTCATGTACCTGTTGGCCATTTGGTTTTCTTCTTTGGAGAAGTGCCTTTTTAGCTCTTCTGCCCACTTTCTGACTGGATCGTTGGATTTGTTTTTGTTGGTTTGTGTGAGTTCTTTGTAAATTTTTGTTATCAGTCCTTTATCAGTTGTATTGTGTGTAAAGATTTTTTTCCCAGTTGGTAGGGTGTCTGTTAGTTTTGGTTAATGTCTTTTGCTGTACAGAAGCTTTTTATTTTGATGTAATCCCATCTGTTTATCTTGTCCTTCACTTCCTTCACTTTGGGGGATGTATCTTTAAAGATTTTGCTGAGATGTAAGTCGTGTAGAGTTTTGCATATATTTTCTTCTATAAATTTTATGGTTTCAAGCTCCTTTAATCTTTTAAATGCCAAAAATGACCTAATGTGGAATATGCGTGCATTTCATAAATAGGATAATATAATATAATTATATTGATATAAATAGGATAATATAATATACCAGGTAGAACATCCAAAAATTAGCAGCCTAAGGTAGAGACCTATGTAACAACTTGGTGTTTGAAGTATTTCGGGTCCTAAGTGTTCTTTTTATTTTACTTTATTTTTTTCCCTGGAGGTCTTTTGGAATATGGGAGGAAATACAAGGTCACATAATTTAAGGGGTATTCAGTGTGATTTTGTGTATGAAGTGATTAAACAGTAATTTATTTTTCTGTATTTTTCATCGGCTATATTTGTACCATGTACCAGGCATGCTTCTGTTATATATATTAAAAAATTAAATTCTTATAATAATCTAATCCAATGGAATATATATTACTGTTTTCCTAATTTTATAGAAGATACGATGAAAAAAAATTGACTATAGCAGGCAATATTCCAAAGCCACATAATAGTGGAGCCGTGATTTGAGGTTTTGACTTTGGAACCCTACTTAATGACCTCTAACTGGGTACCTGGGGTCCAAAGGACAGAAATACTTGAGTCCAGTGTTTTGGGGCATGTGTTTTCTACTTTTGAATTCAAAGAGAAAGCAAATATTTTGATAAAAATGTTTTAAAAATTTCTCCCCCATTGCCACAACATATAGGGTGCTGGTTACAGGTATGTGTGAAATCTTGCAAACATATTATAGCTCTGGAGTCAGGTAGTAGTTTCTTGTTTTTAAGATTTTATTTATTTTTATGTAGAAGAACTGGGTGTAGGCCAGAGGTGTGGGGAGGTGAGAGGATTCACCAAAGACGGGGGAAGCAGAACAGGTGGATCTACTGAAATACACTGCTGAGGGGAGCAGCGGAAGAGACAGGAGAGGTCTGCTGTGCCATGTGTCGCGATTGAACTTAGGCTATCACGATGGACTGTCTTGGTGGTAGCGCTGAGACTCAATAACCCCTTGGCCACCAGACAGTCCTAGTAGTTTCTTATTTTCAAATATGAGGACACACACTTAATCTTCTCAAACATCATACACCGACCTGGCATACTTTTAATAATCATCATCAAGAAAATGTATAACATAATATATCAAAATAACACATGTGTATGATTTTTTTGGTGTTCTTGGCACTAAAAATGCTGGGAGCTGGGAGCATATGTAGGCAATGCTGGGTGTGCAAGCCAATTCTCAGAACCTTGTAATCACTATGTCCCTCTCAGAACTGAGTTATGGAGAAATAATGAACTGCAATCTCATACAGATTTAATTTAGTCGGGGGCAGTATCTAGAATTGTTTTGAGCACACTAGAAAGAAGCAAAACCCATTTGTTGTTCCTGAAAGTATTCCAAATGGATTAAGAGGTAGATGTGAAACACGTACATAAGCAAAAACTGTGTGTTTAAAACAACAGGACTCCTGAAGGAAGATGAAAATGTTCCTGTACAAATGGGATATGGGCTATCTGGAAAATGAAGAAGCACCAGTGAACATATTGGAGCATCTTCGTTACCTGTCTCTTAATGAGGCAGGAGTTAGAGACTGCTCTCAGAACTGGCTGCATAGCTTATATACTTCCTAAATTTCAACATATTAAACTACAAATGATTCCCATTTCAAATTGGGTATTCCGCAATTTCCAACTAATTTCTTTGCTGACACATATATTCTGGAGTTGAAGAACTTTGATGTGATTTGTTGAAAAGTTTCTTTACTCTTAAAAATGTTTAAACCACTTTCCAGAAATTCTGGATCTATGAATTTATCTTTAGGTCATAAAGATAGGTATAGATCACAGGTTTAGATCACAGATAGGTATAAATATATTTGTGTAAGGATAACTATAACAACATTTGTAATAAGCACTATTGGGAAGTACCTGAATATTAATCAGTGGGACATTAATTACTAAGTTATAAGATCCTTATTATATAACACTATGCAGATTAGTCTGGGGTTCATAACAAAGAGATCCTTAGACTAAGTTAGTGTTAATCCCCACTGGAAGATGTTTTTCTAGGGCAGTCAGCACAAGGCAAAAAGGAGTGAGGCTTATTTCACTTAGCATTATCCCTTCTAGTTCTATCCAAGTTGCCGCAAGTGGCAGGAGTGAAATAAGTCAGAAGGAGAAAGACAAATACCAGATGGTTTCTCTTATATGTGCAACACAGAGAGATCAAACAAAAGGATGAGACAAAAACAACCTAATAGCAAATTCCAGAAATCTGACTAGAATGTGGCTCCCAGAGAGGAAGGTAGGGAGATGAGCAAAGTGGGGAGGAGGTGCAGTGGACTGTGGTGGAGGTGAAGGGTGCCTTGGTGGTGGGTGTGGTGTGGAGACGAGCATCTAAGGAGGTGTAATCCTGTGCATCTTCATTGCATACCTTGTTGTAAACCAATGTAACATAAAAAAAGATGATATATTTCCTTCTTATTACCCCCCTCCCCATAATAAAAGGTAGTGAGGCAAAGAAAGATGAGAATGCAAAGTAATATTACTGTACCAGCCACAATTTGCCTTCAGACACTGTAGTGGAAAATGCCCTTGATAGATCATCCAAGAAAACACTTGAGAAAGAATTGCTATCTTGACCCTAATCATTCCTGTTTACCCCTGGTCTAAGTCCGTGGCTCAGGGAGTTAATTCCCTAAACTTCTGGGTTTGGCTTCTGGCTCTTTAGTCAGCTAATCCTAGAATCCATGTACTTACTGGCTGTGTGTCATTCAAGTTTGAAAAAAGTGAGGAGCCAGAGACGGAACAGGTGACTGCTTGGTGCCACCCAGTTAATGCAGCAGCAGGAAAAGAAGTATCAGGGAGCTGAGAGAATTTGGAGAGACATATACAACATAAATATTCAAAACGACATAAACGTCAACAAGAAAACTGACAATGTTAAGAGAAAAAGAGCTAAAGTGTTTGCAATTTGATACTGTGCTTGTGACTTTATAGACAGATAAGGAGAGAGAAAGATGATGACATCTAAAAGACATGTAACAAATTCTCTTTATGCAGTTGTCTTTAAAAAGTGGATTCACAACTGAACATTGGAAATTTTCTACCCCCCCAACCCCGTGGGATTTTCTGTACTTCTCATCGCTTTTGTGTTGAACATGAATTCCTTTTTGTTATGAAAATGAATCATAGATGTGAGCAGAGAGTTATCTGTAAGGTAGTTCAGTGTGCCCTGTTAATAATAACAAGAAAATAAAATTCTCGTTATAATAACAAGTGAAAACCTAGAGAGTCAATGTAGCCCTTTATATTATGGTGGTGAGAAAATATCCTAATATTTTAATACCATGAAGTCAACATTACAGTTTAAAATTATTCAATGACATGAAAATTATTCATAATATATTAGTTTAATTAAAAAAGCAAATTACAACACGATATGCTTGATGTAGTCATATATTTTAAAAGTATGTTTGACTCTATAAAAAGTCTTGAGACATTTATAGATAGGAAGGCCAAACATCACAAAATTGTAAATTATTCTCATTGCACATACTTAATGCAATTTCATTCAGAATCTTAATTTTTTAAACTGAAAAACATCATTTTAAAGTTCACATGAAAGAGGAAATGTGCAGAATAAAATGTTATTCTTTGCATAATTTCTTAAAATCAAAATAGTAAGATAGTGGGATAAGAAGAGAAGAATAGATCATTGGAACAGAAAGGGGAATCTGGGAATATATGCAAAATGAGGCCTTAGTATATGACAAAGTTGCATTTAAATTCAGTGGTAAATGACAGTTTACATAATAAGTAGTGGTAGCATAATTGGTTATTTATCTGGAAGAACAATGTTAGATTTCTACCTTGGAGCTTATTTTAAATACATTGATTAACGAACTAAGTGTGTGAAGTAAAACAATGAAAATATTTAAAACTTTAGAAAATGTTTATATAACCTTAGAGTGGAATGGATACTCTGAATACGATGGGAAAAGCAAAACTACACAAAAAGCATTGGCAGGTTTGATTATGTATCAAGCACTTCTTGCACTTCAGTCCTCCTTCGACTTTATTAATTTGATAGTCTAATTGTAGTATTAATTTGATAATCTAATTGTAGTAATGCGGATTTACAGCACTGTATATGTTTAAGAGACATAAATTTGCACCTCGACGGATATATGTCATCATACCACACTCACCACCAAAGCACCCAAAGCCCTTCCCAGTCTGTTCGGCCCCACCCTGCTTTGCTCCCCACCCCCTTCTTTCTCAGTTCTGCAGTCAGAATTCAAGGGTCTGTTTGGGTTTGTTTCTGTATGTTCCCTTGCTCTGTTCCCTCGTATTCCACATGTGAGTGAAACCAATCCAGAATTTGTCTTTCTCCTTCTGACTTACTTAGTTTAGCATAATTCCCTCCAGCTCCATCCATGTTGTTGCAAATGGCAGGATTTTATCTTTTTTTTTACAGCTGTATATATAGGCCACTTCTACCCATCTATAGAATTCTATCTGTTGCTTATCATTTTTTTATGAATCTGATAGATTGGGTATTTTAAATAACAGGCACATTCACATACGGATCCATCAGACAGCTAATATACATGCAAAGGAATTTTCTCATTAAAGTACCATCACAAAAAAAGCCAACGAGATCGATTGGAACTAACACGAATGCTCTCTTTTGTAATCTCTTAACCAGACACGAAAAGGGGCTCTCACGGTTCACACCCCTGAGTCACGGCAAGATCTATAGAACAAGATCTTCTACACATCTATAGAATTATTTGTCTACCTGTCTGCAGTTGGGCACTTAGATATTTAGGTTGTTTCCATACCTGGGACCTAGGATCAACCAGTCATAGGTCTATTTTTCTCCCCTTCTTCACTTTTTTTTTTAAAGATTTATTATTATGCAAACAAGAACTGGGGTGTAGGCCAAAGGTGTGGGGTGGTGAGAGGATTCAACAGAGACAGAGTAGGGAGCAGAACAGGTAGAATGACCAAAACACAGTGCTGAGGGGAGCAGTGGGTGAGGCAGGAGAGGTCTGCTGCTGTGTGGGAAGCTCACTGGCCAGGGGATCAAACTCGTGCTGCAGTGGCTGCGGATAGCTTCATAGTGCTGAGACTTAGCTCATTGCGCCACCAGGGAGGCCCCCCACCCATCCCCTTCTTCACTTTGTGTCATAATACTGCCTTCTTTTCTTTTGAGCACAAGTTATATACCTGCAGAAAGGAGAGGGGAAAAAGGAAGAGAAACGGATATTGGGTGACAATGGTCAGTATTGGCTACAGTGCTTTCAGTGTGCCATGGGATGCCAGTGTGAAGAAAACATCCCAAGCACCTCCATGACCCACAGGGATGGGGCTGTTGAACTGGAGGTTGTGTGTGCTCGGAAAATGAGTTCACTGAAGTGGGGAAGGGAGGGGGATGCTTCACCTGCCACTTAAAAAATGTGTGGAGCTTGCTGGGAAAGGCATATAGGAACAGGAAATACATGTGCGTATACTGAGGCATAAAGAGGCACAGCCAGGTGGATTTAGAAGTTATTCAATGTGGCAGTGAAGAGGCTTGACAAGGAGGAGGGTTAAGGGTCTCCATTAAGGGGCATGGGGCAAGTGGATACCAGTGTAGGTTGAGATGTAGATCTTTGCTGCCTGAGCAGGAAAGAGTTTATTGACCATGTGACTAAGGAGTCCCAGGATAACGTAAGAGCAGTTCTCAGCGTGGGACTTAAAGAGGCTGCTTCTGCTGAAGAGATTTGGAGTAGATGGAGGTCAATTATAAAGAGAGGTTGAGAAAATGCCCATCAGTGGTACTTTATTTTCTTTTTAAACTTTAAAACTACTGACCACCTTTTAAACTTTAAAAAGTAATAGTATCTTGCCGTGACTCAGGGGTGTGAACCGTGAGAGCCCCTTTTCGTGTCTGGTTGAGAGATTACAAAAGAGAGCATTCGTGTTAGTTCCATTCGATCTCGTTGGCTTTTTTTGTGATGGTACTTTAATGAGAAAATTCCTTTGCATGTATATTAGCTGTCTGATGGATCATTATGTGAATGTGCCTGTTATTTAAAATACCCAATCTATCAGATTCATAAAAAAGTGATAAGCGACAGTTAGTCATTTTGTAGGCTGTTAAGCAGTGCAATCCACAATCTCTTTTAAAGTTTGAAAACACCCTGTGTATTGCCAATTCTGTCTTCCTCTTCCCAGGACAATTTGAACTTTTCTACCCTGAGGAG